>BDDC01000385.1:7712-41349 GCA_001662425.1 Chlamydomonas sphaeroides
TGTGCCTCCTGTGGAGTAGCTAGACAGCAGCTGCGAGTCCCATCAGTACGGCTGGGGAAGCTCAAAGTGCACTGGAAAGTGGGATCGTAGCACAAATGGTAGAGCGGCCGCTTAGCATGCGGCACGTAGGGGGATCACTGCCCTCCGACTCCATCAGGCCAATGGCAAACATTACGTTCATGGACAAGATACTGTGTAGCAGTATGTATTCATTTTGCTACCTGCCTGTGGCTGGCTGTGTGGGCAGCCAACATGTGCAGCGTGGGTGTCCTGACTCTGTGCAGATCAACTCCTAGAGGGCATCAATTCTGTTCCTCCTGGGGGGGGCACCATGGCACAAAGTAATTAATAATATTCTGCCTTGCCACCTGCAGCTGACGGGGGCAGCCCAGCATGTGTGGCTCTTGTTGTGGGGCCAACATTCCTTGATGTGGAGGCACAAGCTGCTGGTGAACAGGCACACCCTGCTAGCAGACATGCAGTGGCACACCAGGGGCTAGCACATTCGTTCATCAGCAGCTGTCATGGTCAGGGTGGCTCTCCCCTGGTTTGTTGTGTTGGTGAGGAGAAAGAAGCACATGGGGCAAGTTGGCCCGGCGGGGTGGCCCCGGGGTGTTGTCACTGTGGATTACATGTGGTCTATGGGTTGCTTCGCTGGCAGACACAGCAGCAGGCCAAGAATCCTCTGCAAGGGGAGGCATCCACAGCCTACAGACACCATATGCGGAACCACAACTCCCCGACCACCAGTAGACAGCCCCTAACACAGCTTCCTTGGTCAGCTTGGTGTCAATGGTAGCAAGCAAGACAACTACCATGAACAAGTACAGTGCACCATACATGGAAAGTGCAAAGCATGCCCAGCCTCGTGCATGAAAGGACCCGTCTTGCTGCCCAGCCCCACCACTTTGCTGCTGCCCCAGCCTGCCACCGACCAGCAGCTTGCAGCACAAATGTAAAAGCATGAATAGAACGACAGGGCAGATGGACGGCGGGTCAAGCACTTGCCACATCCAGCCGTCTGCCAACCACGCAAAGGAAAGGATGGCCTGGCCCAACAGCGTCCCAGCCGGGAGGAGTAGAGCTCGACGGCTGCAGCACTTGTCTGTGGCCCCAACAGTCCCCTGCTGTCTGTGGCTGTTCACCCAGCGCCACCCAGGTCGCACTGCTGCATGTTGCCCTCTCAAACACACACTATGTTCTTATCTCTAAACACACACAACCATGTGTGGTTCCACTGTTCTCGCGCTTATCCAGCCAGCAACCTGCCAGCAGACGCACCCCAGGACTGCCGGCTGCCGGCCGAAGCATCCCCTCCGTCGCCGCCAGTTGCAGCTGCACCAGCCTCTGCTTGGCCGCGGCCTTGCACATAGCCAGTTGCGCTCCGAGCACACTTCCAGCAATCCCACATGCAGACCCCGGCCTAGGTCCTCGCGACCTGCAGTGGGGCGCCTCTGCCAACTCGGGGGCGGATGGACGCTTGCCGTCTGCTGCCGCGCACCAACAGTGGTCCTGCTGCGGGCGGGCTGCCCACGCGGCGGCCCACACCTCCCCCCGCCAGCCCCCTGCCAGTGCCAGCGGCCGAGCCCTGCTGCGGCCCCATCTGCATTCGTCACAAATCGGTGCGCCGGCCGACGCGCATGCCCACGGGCCGCGATGCGCGGCTGTCCTCGTCATCCAGCAGGTCAAGAAACTCCGCGGCGGCGGTGTGGGACTGCACACATGCGGGGGCCGGGTGGGCAGCGCAGCTCGCTGACAATCTAGCTTGCGACAATAAGAAGAAAAAGACGAAGGATTTGTTACACAACCAGTACCATGGGCTCCTTGGCCAAACAGGTCAACGAGCGGGGCGACAGCATTATGGTGTTGCGCACCAAAAGGGACACAGCGACACAATACACAAAGAGGTGGTGTGTTGCATGCGTAGCCGTGGTGTCTAAGTCAATGGAGTTTATCGAGAGTGCATCGCCAACACATCATCGACGTAACGATAGAATAAATAGAAGGTACGAGGCCCATACATGCACAGGCTCAGGGAGTGGGGCTGCGCGGCGGTCGGGCGCCCGGTCGGCAGCAGCCCGCCCGTGTACAGAGCAGTGCGATGGGAGGATGCAGCTGGCTGGCCAGCAAGCCGCACGCCCACTCAGCCTGAAAGTAGTGCCGTACCTGTACAATGCCATACATGGCGGCGGCCGCTTTGGGGAAGGAGCTGTACGACTTGCCCCGCATGTGGAACGATATGATGTGGCGTAGCAGCCATCTGCAGGCGGCAGCAGTGAGGCGCCAGCAGGCAGCAGGCACGGGGCACGAGGTATGAGGCATGTAGCATACGCGGGTGGTAGTCGAGCACGTGTGACGTCAGCTGCGCTTGGACAAGTAGGGGCGCTGACTCAGCAGGTGCTGCTCTGAGTGCTGCTCCGCGGCGCCCCCTGCCGCACGGTGAGCCGCGACATTAGGTGCGAATGACGATAAGCCAGCTGTGGATGTTGGTCCTCAGACTTCGCACTTCGTGCTACGTTGCATAGCCTCAGCGGCGGGAAACTGCGGTGGCTGGCTGTGCCAGCAGGCCAGACAGTCCTGGACATGCCGGGTTAAGCCTGTTGCTGGCGCACACTACTACACCAACACCCCGCCTGAGCCCTCTACCGCCCAGCAAGGACCGCAGGGACACCGCATTCAACCAGCCGGCGGCCCCCAGCCCGCACTGCTGGGCCCTCGGTCGTTCAGCGGCTTGACGGCATCTCAATGACATCATCATGACATCTCAATGTATGAGGGGTGGAGCACGGGATGGAGTTGGGCTAACAGGCCCGCCCACCTGCAGGTGTCGTCGCAGTTACCAATCGTGATGGCGCCGATGGGGTCCTTCAGGTACCAGCGAGCCTGCGGGCACCAACCAACACATTATAACATGCGGGTTGCTGTGGGCCTCCGCGCTATCCGCGCATATTGTCGAACATGACCAAGGCGCCGCAGAAAGTGTTGCTCACGTAGGTGTAGCAACTTGAAAGCATATCAATCCAACGTGCCCTCCACCCCCATCCTATCTTCCGACGCCAACCGCAGCCCTACACGCGCACCTCCATGTTGTCAAACATGACGTGGTCGTACGGCTTATCGTGCAACAGCGAGTCCCCCGGGTCGGTGATGCCCAGGCCCAGGGCCCAGATGCACTGGGCAGCCAGGGCAAGGGTCAGAGGGATGGTTATGTTTGGGGTTAGCGACGTGGCAGCTGGCGCCATGGAGCGGGGCGTGCGCACGCGGGAGAGGCACGCGGGTCGGGAGAGGGCGCCGGTGGGGGCTGCGGCTGCGGCTGCACAGCCTCCTGCCACGACCCAACCCAGCCACACCCATTGTAGCCCCAGCCAGGCACACCAACCTGTGCCCGCACCTGTACCCGTGCCCGCATCTCTACCCGTACGACCGCCGCCCCGCGCACTGCCCACCTGCGACACCAGGCAGTCGCCGCCCGAGCAGCCAATGATGCTCTCCATACACTTTATGGCCTCCTCGAACGCCAGCTTGCGCAGCAGCCCCACCGACAGCAGCATGCCTGCGCCGCCGTGCGCGCCAGCGATGGTGCAGTTGGGCTTGGCGGGCGGGCAGGCCATGGCCGAGGTGCAGTGCGGACAGGCGGGGCGCGGGCTGTAGCTGGTGTTGACCTGCTGCTCCGGCAGCGGCTGCTGCGTGAGGTTAAAGTCGCAGGGCAGGCAGCGGTAGGCCTCCAGCCGCGGGTGGCGCGAGTCGTACCACTGGTTGTCGGACAGCGCGATGGGCAGGTCCGGGTCGAAGCGCGCCAGCAGCTGGGGCCGGGGCAGGAGGCCGGTGTGGGGGGCCGCGCGGGGGCAGGGCACATGTGGGGATGGGCCGGCGCAGAGCTGATGTGGGCAGCGGAGCACGGGGGCTACCCCGGGGTCAAAGCGCACCAGCCGCTGTGGAGGGGCGGTGGGCAGGTGCACGATTGGTCCCCAAGATGACAGAGTGTGGGGCGCAGTGGGTCAGGGCTCACGCGCCTAGGGAACGGCGTGCTGTAGGCCGCGTGTGGTGGCGGGAGGACGGCTGTGTGCGGTAGGACATGGGGCTGGCAAGGGCGTCCCCGAGGCTGCCCCGCCCTCGTGGGCCACGCTCTTGGGCCCAACAAGGCAGGCCCACCTTCCTGACTGCGGGCATAAAGAATACCGTGTCGTCATCGCCGTACAGCATCCACCTGGGGAGAGGGGAAAAGGGTGGAGGGGACTAGGCCAAGGCGCGTTGAGTGTGGATGGGCCAGGGGGCCTCAGACCTGCTACAGCCTTCAACCCTATCCATTTTCCACAGCCCCACGGAGCAGGCGGTGACGGCACTTCACACAGCGGCTTTCGCTCACTTGTAGCTGTCTCCAAACGCCCGGTGCGCGGCGAAGGGCGCCACACCGGCTCGGAAGTCGCCGGGGAACTTTGCGTGGTATTCGTGCGGGTCGGCGTGCCACTCGTCGGGGTAGTACTCGTACACCTCATCGTACTTGCCGTACACCTGTATGGCAGGTTCAGGGGCGGGCACAACGGGCTTCGACGTACGGCAGCCGACGTACAACAGGAGGCTGCAGGTGGCACGCCAGGTGGAGCATGCAGAGAGGCTTGGCCTGGCAGGGTCAGCCGGTCGGGGCTATGGCATGGGCTGGCAGCAGGGTATGGCCCTGACCTGCGCCTGCCATCGAGGGCGACCGCTGGGTGATGTGATGGGGCCCGAGGTTGGATTTAAAAGTTCCGGTGCCTGCCAGGCAGCTTAGCCCCCGGTGTCGCGCCGAGACGGTGGCCGGGGAGGGCGGCAGGGAGGCCGGCGGCAGCGGCGCTGAGCACGTGCTGGCTTACCGTGCATCAATGATGTATACGTTACTAACACGTCGATACAGACACGGTCAGGCGCCGTGTCGCTTCAAGGGTGCCGCACCTGGTTCAGTGCTGCTACCTCAGTCTCATTGTCGGTCATAATGAGCGTGCGGATGCCCGCACGATAGGAGCGGGTGGCCTGTGCCAAAACCAGACGCGAGCTCGCTGACGCCAGAGCAACGACGAGGTCCTCGTCGCGAACCTCGCGCGGCGAGCTCTTCACAACATCCTTGCTTTTGGTGCTCTTGCTGCTCTTGCGGCTGGCCGCATGCGCCCGGCCGGACAGGAACTGGAGCAACAGCGCCGCTACAAGCAGCGTGTGTACAAGCCGTGTCCGGGGGCGCCCGGCCATGGCGCCCCGGGCGAGGATGGCGTGCGGGTGGGCGCTGAGGGGCCGCAGACGATGGTGTCAGAGCTGAGCGTGCCGATAGGTGCAGCCGCCGGCGACGTTGCCGACAGCACCAGCAGAACCTCAGAGCAGGTCAAGCAATGATAAGGAGCAGCTCATAGGTAGCCTTGTCTGGCGGTCTTGGCAAATGAGACCGCTGTTGCTCTCACCAAATGCGCTCGTGTCTAATTTGGGACCTTAATATTGATCAAGGCAGCGCACTGCAATGGGCATAGTATGGAGTCGCGCGAGAACCCGCGCAGGTTCGGCGGTAGCAAGTCAATATCGCGATAGCTGCAGTGGATGCCACGTTCTGATAGGTATGCACAGCACTATCATATGAGAGTGAGACCCCGAGCGCGCAAGCAGAAGCGCTCACCAACACTCCTTCCACGCTTGTAGCGAAGTGCACAGCAGGACCATCGCGCAGAGCCTCATGCAGCTATATCCGCAAGTTGATGAAAATGCGCCGCAACCCTTCTCAAGGCGGGCCCATGGGTCATGCCTCGCCCACTTGCGACCGCGCCCAGCTGAAGTTCACTCTTCTGTAAACTACCGCATAGCGCGCAATCAATCCATCGCCACCACACTCTAATGGAGCGCCTGCAGCAAGAGGCCCCTCTCGAGCCGCACACTCGGCCCAAACCAGCCGCGCTAGCTAGCACCAAGCAGGGCTCTTATCTTGCCCGCTGCGCAGTCACCTTGGGTCCCCTCGCCTTGCGGCCGGGAAGTTGCCCGAGGTGGCGCCAAAGATGGTTGTGCCTAGCAAACTGTGGCATTTGGGGTGACTTCGCTAGCCTTCGGCCGCCTGAGGTGAACCAGCCCGGGTGACTTCAGTCTCAAACGGCCAACACGTCGGGTGACTTGGGTGACCTGTCTACTGAGATACGAACTCTGGCACAGACGCCGTCGCGCTGTTGGCCCTCGGCGCTTTGGCTGCTGCTGAAGGCTCCGGTGCGTTAGTGGTGATGTGCTAATTTGGAATCTGCAAACTCAATCCGCCACCCCTGCCGCCCCTGCCACCCACACGCTTCCATTGTCGGCGGCCCTGCCGCGCCCCTCCCCCCTTCATCACTCCCACACAGTTCCCTCTGTCCCCGACAACGCCGCTGCGGCCATAAGCGCCGCTGCAGCGGCGCCGGGCCTCTCCAAGGCCGCCGCCGCAGCCACCCCGTCGGCCGCACCCGGCGATTCCCTCACAGCCGCCGCGCGCTCGAGCCCGCCTCCACCGCCACCGGCCCCTCATCGCTGCCCACTCACCCCCCTAATCTGGAGCCGGCTACTTCCGGCCTCTCCGGCCTCTCCGGCCCCTCCGCCGGCCCCTCCGGCCCCTCCGGCCCCTGCAGCCCCCCTTCCTTCAGCCCATCCGGCCCGGAGTCATCATCTTTGCCCTCCGAGCCCTCCGACCCTCCTCCGAAGCCCTCCTCCTCGTAGTCCTCGCCCTCCGACCCGTGGGACGGCATCACGACCACGGGGCGGCATCGCGACCCCGGGCTGCTGACCCTGGCGCTGGACTGCAGCCTGCTTGCGGCCCCATGGCCCCATGGGTACACCAGCACGTGTGTGCGCCTCCCACGTGTGAGCGGGCGGGGCGGCGGACATTGAGGGAGCGCAGGGCCAGGGGGAGGCGAGGAGGAGGGGAGAGGTGTGTGTGCAGCAGGCGGGCAGCGGCAGCCGCCATCTCAGGCAGGGGCCCCTCTTTGCCTCCACTCCCCCGCCCCGCCGGCTGATGTGCCCCACCTCTCCTCACCATGTTGCGGCCTTGCTCATCCCTTGAGCTCCCACCGCATGCGCACAGGTACGCGCACAACGCCAGTGCGGCCCGTGCGCGCACCACTGCTGCGCCTGCCGTAGTGAGGACATGCGGCTGGTGGGGGCGGGAGGGGCCGCTAGGTACTTCAAGACGTACTTCTCGAGTTTCATGACCAGAGCGCCACTGCTGGTGTCGGCGCCGTTTCGGTACCACGTGCCGCCTCATCCGTCTTGTCGCTGTTCGGAATCCGGGGCGTGGCGCCGGTCAGGTAACGCAGTATGGTATCGTACTGGCGTGCAAGGAGCGGCTGGGTGAGCGCGTCTTTGTGTGTGCTCATCGGCTGCTCGTCTGCATCACTCTAGCCGGTACTCTTCTAATCATCCTCTTTCGAGGAGAGCAGGGCACGATGTGCCGCGACTTTGGTCTTGTCCGGTTTGTATTAATTTTACGACTGGCACATTCTGGCCCCGAGCATACTAAGCGCCGCGTCAAAGGTCGCCTTGTTTTGCAAGGCGATGGACCGTGGTGCTGACGATCGCGATATTGCCCGTCCCTCTGATCTTGGGGGGAACGTGATTATTACTCAGGTACTGCAGTGACAGCCCTTGACGTAACTGCACGCAGCGTGATTCACGGGCTCCTCAGTCCCCACCTGCTTTGAGGTCAGGGATACCCTGATGCCAGCACTGGAACCATCCTGGTCGGAGTGAGGCGTCTGTCGTGTCGTGAGGCGACCATGGCCGCCCTGAGGTCGGCGCCAGAGGTCCGCGCCGAGCAGCGCTCGCTCGACCAGTCGTCCCACAGCCCGCGATAGCAGCGGCAGCCCCTGAGCACGGCAGCTAGTCAAGGGGGCCGGGGGGGACAGGGGGAGGGGCCCTGTCGCTCTGGAAAGCCCCCTTTCTTCAGCGATGCGGTTACATACGTTGCGACATCTCCCCTGCTCCACAGCCAACCGCCTCGCCTACCAACGATAGGCACGCCCTCAGCCCAGCAGCTCCGGTGTCACGGGGTCGCCCAGCGCCACCACCCGCCGCGCCCCGAACCGCCGTCGCAGCCACTCCGCCGTCCCGGGCTCCGGCTCCCGCCCCTCTGCTGCCTGCAGCAGCTGCGCCTGCTCAGCGCACCCTGCCTCGCCCACGCCCGCTCCCTCGGCCATCCCTTGTCCTTCTGCTGAGGCCGCCCCTGCACCTCCTTCCCCTTCCGCCTGCGCCGCCAGCAGCACCCCGAACTGCAGCCGCCCCCCACGGCGGCGGTACTGCGCCAGAGCCACCAGAAGCTCGGAGCCGCGGCGCACGCCGGCGCGTGGGTCCACCTGGTGGGAGGGCAAGGGGCAATCAAGCGGACGAGGGAGTGGAAGGGACAGCCAGCATGTGGGGCTGTGCTGCCGAACTGTGGCTGGCAAAACGTCAGATGGCGTCGAGAGGAATGCCGCCGTCCGCATCGAAAGGGCGACAGGGTGCCGTGCCGCACGCCGCGGATGGACCCCGCGGATGGACCCAGCGTTGCCCCGTGCGTCGACTGGCAACCCGCCCCACCATCGGCCCGAGCACCCTCGACCGGCCCGAGCACCCTCCCCTGTCCCTGCCCCCCCTCTCCCGCCCCCCGCCGCACCTGCAGCAGCTCGCAGCGCGGACAGCTGCCCAGCACCTGCGCCTCCAGCTGCCCCGCCACCAGCCGCCGCCAGCCGTCTTCGGCGTAGGGCGGCCAGGGCCCCGCCGCCACCAGGTTGGGCCGGAAGCGGTCCAGCAGGTCGGCACCGGCAGGGGCTGCTGTTGAGGCGGCGCTGCAGGAAAGGGAGGCGCCGGAGGAGGCGGTGGCCGAGTCTGAGATGGCAGCGGCGGAGGGGCTGGCGGTGCCGCCGCCGTCGGCCATGCGCGCGGTCAGGTCCGCCAGGCTGGCCTGCGGGACGGGTGCACGAAGGCGGGGTGCTGCGTGGGCGAGGGCACGGACCAGAGAGATGGACTAGGTGGCGCGGCACGGGACGGGGAGCGCAACGGAACGCATGCCGCCGACGCAGCGCCTCCCTACGAGGGCCCCCACACCTGTGTGCCCGCCGCACGTGTGCCGTACCCGTACGTACCTCCGTCACAAGCAGGTACTGCCCGTCGTTGGCAAAACCAACCGACGGAGCGTCGCCGCCGCCGCCGCTGCCTGCCCCCTCCTCGCCGCCCGCATCGCCGCTCTTGGCGGTGCCGCCCTGCCCTGTCCCCGTGTCCCCCGTCTCCCCCGTTTCCCGCGCCTGACGCGCCTCCGCCGCCTGCTTGGTGAGGTGGGTGCCCGGCCGCCGCACGCGCCGTGCGCCGTCCCGCTGGCGCACGATGCGGCAGGGCGCGCCCAGTGCGGCGCCGAACCAGCGGCGCACCTCGGTCTCGCGGTCGGCCTGCGTGCAGGCGTCTACCTGACGCCGGAGGGAGGCGCCGGGGCGGGGGAGCGGGCAGGAAGGATGCGGAGGATGAAGCAGGGTGGGGCGTGCAGGAGCAGGGCGTCCGCTCTCTGCACAACCGCACTCCAGCCGTCCTAATGGCCACCCGTTTCACGGGCCGACTCACCAGGTCGCTGCAGACCGTGTCTCCGCACACCTGCACCCGCTCCAGGGCCAGGCCCGCGTCCAGCCGTACGGCATCCGTACCGGTAGCTGCCGTACCAGCCATATTGGCGCCGGTTGTGGCCGGCCGCAGCTGCAGCGCCAACGGCGGCAGGCGCGTGCCGGGCGGCGGGTGCAGGGTGAGGGTAGCGGCGGCGAGGTCGACGGTGGGACGTATGAGGGCCATGCGGGGGCAGGCCTTGAGCGTGAGCACCTTGCCTGGGGGGGCAGAGGAGGGTGAGGCAGCGGAAGGAAAGGCAGGGATGGTGCCGGGAGGGTAGGAGGGTGTGCAGGTGCAAGGGCAGAGACGCGCCGCTTGGGCAGCCGTGCGGCAGGGGAGCTCGGGGGCGTGTGCGTACGGCGCAGCGGTTGCCGTACCTCCGTCGTCCACCAGGGCCCACTCCCTGTCGTACAGCAGGCCGTTGGGCCCTACCGGCCAGGCCGCAACCGACTGTGGCGCGCACGACTTGACCGGGTACAGCATGATCCCAGTGAGGCGGCCGGATCCAAATCCAGAGGCAGATCCAGATCCAGAAGTCCCATAGCCAGACATAGCGCGCTGTGACGCTGCCGGCCCGGGATGCGCAGCGGAGCAGGCGGCAAGCGCCGGCATGGCCGGAAGCGGAGCTGGCGGGGCACGCCCTGACGTTGGCGGCGGCGGCGACAGCAGCGTCCGTGGCGAGCTCCGGCTGCGGGCGGCCTGGATGGCGGCGGCGGCAGCGGCCGAAGCCGACACCGCAGTCACGACGGCGGCCTCCAGCCCCTCCATGCGGGAGCGCAGCGGCTCGACGGCGGCGCGCACCGCGGCGCGGACGGCGTCCTCTAGCGCCGGCCGCCGCGGCGGCGACAGCGCCGCGTCCTGCTCCGCAACGGAGCCCCCTGCGCCGTTGGTCGCCGCCGCCACGGGCGTCGTCGGCGTCTTCCCCCCAACGGCTGCCGTTGCATCCGGCGCTTCGTCCGGCGCCGTCATTTCGGCCCTCGTCTCCGCCGCCTCCGCCGCCAGCGCCGCCCGCGGCGCTGACCTCGCAAGCGGCGGCTCCACCGCCACCGCCGCCAGCCGCTCAGCCCCCGCTGCTGCCTCCGTCCCAGCCGCCGCCGCCGCCGTGCCCGTCGCCAGGTCGTCACCGCCATGATCCACGAAGTACCTCCGCAGCAGCGCCAGCAGCGCGTATGCCTCCGTGAAGCTGCTGGCGGGTCCCAGGCTGGCGCGCAGGCAGCCGGTGGGCCGGCCGCCCAGCACATCGGCGTCGTCCCAGCACACGTGACCAGCGCTGCAGGGGAGGCGGGGGAGAGGGCAGCCGGCAGGGATGGTCGGATGGACAGGGTTGAATTGACATGGGGTACGCCCCCTGGCCCCCTCCTGCTGCTAGCAAACGTGGACCGCGCCGTGGGAGGAAGGGAGCGCGAGCGGGCACGGGGCACGCACGGTTGCTGCTCGACCGCATCTGCCGCAGGTCTGCGGCTGGTCCGCAGGGTCGTGTGGGGCCGCAGAAGCTTGGCTGACGAGCCGTCGCAACTCCTACCGGCCCCTCCCCGCCTGCCCCTCCCCGCCGCACCGGTGGTGTGCGATGGCCTCCTCCGGACCGAGCCCCAGCCAGGCTCCGCAGGCCCCCGGGTTGCAGAAGCAGCCGCCCCTCAGCACCAGGCCGTGCATGGCAGCCAGGCGGAGCACCTCGGTGTAGCCCACCTGGCCGGGGGCACGTCGGGAGGCGTCGTTCAGCGTGTACAGTTCGCCCAAGCCGCACGAACCCGGGGCCAAGGCCACCTCGACCACCCACCACTCACCCAGGAGCCGTCGGGCCGCTGCAAGTTGAACGCTACCGTGGCCCCGTGCGACGGAAGGCCCCCGCAATCCGGCAACGCCGGAGGCGCCACGGCCGCCACCGCCAGCGCACGCTCCGAGCCGGGCCCGGCACCAGCAGCCCGGTCGCCGCCTCCAGCAGCGCCGGCGGCGGCGCACCGCGCCGCCAGCGCACGGCACCAGTTGCCGTACAGTACGACAACGGGCGAGCCGTTGGCGTGCCGCAACGCCGCCAGGCGGGCGGTCAGCCAGCGGGCCAGGCTGCGGGCGTGTGCGGCGGCGGCGGGGAGGCCGCCCACGGAGGCGAGGAAGGCGAAGCCGTGGCGCGCGGCGGCGGCGGCAGTGAAGGCGGGCGTGCCGTCCTCGAGGCCCGCGGGCCCCGGGCGCCTGTCGGGCACCGGACAGGCGGGGCGGAGGGCCGCAAGGCATCTGTTCGGCAACTGGTATTGGGAGTCATATGGCATCCAAGAGCCGTGTGTCTGAGTGCAGGTCCCTGCTCGTGCCGAGCTGCAAAGCGTGATCGCGCGCACCTGACTTGGTACGGCCGCTCCGCCACCGCCACCTCCACCGTGCCACCGCCCCAGTAGGCTTTGCGGCGGCCCAGCAGTGCCAGGCAGGAGCGCCGCGCCACCAGCGCGCCCAGGCCCGTCGGGTGCCCGAAGATCTTGTAGTACGACAGTACGACAAAGTCAGCCGGCACGGCGGACAGGTCCGGCGGCGCCGTACCGCAGGCCTTGGCGGCGTCGAGCAGGACCAGCCAGCGGCTGCCGGGAGCGGCGGCGGCAGCAGCTGCATCGGCGGGGCCGCTACCGCTGTCGTGTTGGGCGGAGGCTGCTGTCGTGCTGACGCCATTTGGCTCGACGCCGTACTGCCGTACGTGCCGTACGAGGCGTTCCAGCGGCAGTCGGTCGCCGGAGAAGTTGCATTCAGCGGGCAGCGCGAGCAGGTGGTACGGCTCCCCGCAATATCCGGACTCAGCACCGCCGGACCCTAGTCCGGATCCCTGCACGGACGCCAGCCCGCTGCCGCTGGCAGTCTTGCCCAGCGCCGTTGCAGCGGCGGCTGACGAGCTCGACCGGGCGGTGGCGGCGCCGCCGCTGCCGTCCAGGCCGTCAGCCGCCGTCATCCTAGGACCCGCCGCCGCCGCGCGGCACGGCTCACCCGCAGCCGCATCGCCATCATGCTCGCCCACGGGACTGCCGTACTCTCGGCCGTGCTCATCCTGCAGCCGTACGAGCTGTACAGCAGCGCCAGCCGCCAGGGCGGGCCCCCGCATTCCCAGCACGCTGTTGTGTACGGCAGCTGGGTGCGCCAGCGTGCTGGCACCGGGGCTCCAGGGAAACGCCTCCGCGACCTGCCAGCGACGCACAGACAGGAACGACCCGCAATATGGCAGTCGAGGGCACTCAGGACTCAGCGGCCGGGTACGCCTGAACCCCCCTGGGGAATCCCTGCACACCTGCCCCTCCCCCGCCCCTGGGGAACTCCTATGGGCCCGACGGCCCTCGCCTCAGCAGTTGCGGGAGTGGCCTTTCTTTGCACTTGGGACGGCCAGACTAATCGCAGCTCACTCGGCAGCCTAGGCAGGGTTGTCAAGATCTCGCAAGCTTGTTGCACGCACCATCTTGAGTGCTGCCGTGGCGCCGCTGGTGATCACCACCTCGTACTCGCGGCCATCGGCATTCAGCAGCTCCAGCGTGGCAGCGCGCAGCGAGGCCAGCGCCTCCCAGCCGGGCGAGGCGGGGCCGGTACTGCAGGGTTTGGGATGGCAAGCGGTAATGCGGGTTTCGGGCGTGTGGCTGTTCGGGGTTCGTGGGCATCGTGGGCATCGTGCGTGTGCGCGTGTGGGGTGAGGTGGGAGTACACCCCGGAGGCTTGGCTGGGGCTCAAGCACGTTCTGAGCCAAGGCGCGCCACCTACCTGTGCGGGTTGCAGAGCAGCTGCGACTTGAGGTCGTCGGCGCAGGCCTGGACCTGTGCCTCGGAGTACAGCGCCGCGCCCGCGTAGTCGAGGTACGCGTGGCCGTGGAGCCTGCGGAACTCGCGAAGGCGGATACCCTCCAACCTGCCGCCGTAGCCGTAGTCCGCTCCATAGGCTCGCATGAAAGCCCTCCGCTCCGCGGCATAGTCGGCAGGGGCACTGAGCAATCCATGCAGGGAGTTGGTGCTGGTCGAGGTTGATGGAATCGGTGCAAGACTGGAGCCCAGCTTGATGGTTTGTTCCATTCTGCGATGCTGGTAGCCGCTGGGTGCTCCACTTGCTGCGAATGACGGATGCGTGCCACGCTGCGGCCGCGTTGCGTTCTTCAGGCTGCCACCCACATGGCTAGCTTAACAACAAGAGCGGTATGGCTTGGACGGCGTGAGGTTGGTCCGCTTTCCGTGTGCTCACACGTGAACGCAATTCTGTTCTCGGTCCGCACGCTGCTTTCGACCTGGCCAAGTCATTGACGACGTGCTGCTATGTCAGTGGTAAGTTGTTGGGCCTCTTGCGATCTGAAGCCAGACTCATTGCCACGACCGCAACCCCATCGCCCCCACCGCGTGTGGCCGTGACGCGCTTTGCATCGCCCATGTTGCCGAATCGCCACAACGCTTACAGCCTCGAGCCCGGCAGTCGACCATCAACTCCCCAGGCAGGCACCAGCTGCGGCCACATTCCAAGAGACGTGCGTTGTACCCGAGCCCACAAGCAGCCCACCCAACAGTGCCATGCCCCACGCCCCCGCGTCATGGTCATGTCGATCTCGCCCACTTGATCCAGGAGTCGCCGCAGCTAAGGCCTCCCCGATAGCTCGGTCCAGCTGCCACCGGCACCTCACGCGCACTCTGCGTGCTGCGTCAGCAATTCCGTCGTGCGTCCGCACACGTCACAAGGGTCCGTCAAACTGTCCGTCAGCCAGCACAAGCACACACAGTTCGCCTCACCTCGCTAGACACCGCTCGAGCGCTCAGACCGGAATAGCGCACGTTAAGGCCAAAGCACGCTGCATGCCGGCAAGTGCCGCGCCACCGCACGCCGCAGCGCGCGGCTGCCAGGCCGGTCGCATGCTGCCGTTCAAACCATGCGCTCGCAACAAACAATGCACATACTGCACGCACACGTTGCCGGCAGGATCCAGCCTAATTATGAACTCCGTGACGAGGCGCGAGGTTCCCTGTCGCTTTAGTGCCCCCAAAAGTTTCCCACCGCAGGGTGGCGAACCAAAGCCCATGTCCTAGCCTTTCCCACTAGAGGCAGGTCGCATGCGCCCAGGCCCTAGGCACCAGCGCGTTGCGCGCGCGCCACCACCCGGCTGCAGTCACGCGCCGGCGAAGCCCGCTCAAAGATGCCACACACCGGCGGCCGCCGTCGCCCCTCGCCGATGCCCTGGCTCCCTGCCCTGGCCCCTCGCCCAAGCTCTCATGGTGCTTGCGAGCCTGTGCCATGCCGCTACCCCGGCTCCGACGGGCCCTGGTGGTGAGCCACTGGCGTCGCAGCGCTATGCGGCTCATGGAGCAGCGACGCAGCGGCAGCCACGGCGGCGGCCGCCGCCGCCACCTGCGCCTGCACCGCCGCCGCAACATGTGGCTCCTGCAGCATCAGCGGCTGCGCCGCCGCGCCGCCGCCGGACGACGGCGGCAGCACCAGGCCTTCCGACGCCAGGCTGCCTGACGGCGGCAGCGGCGGCGAGTGCACGCCCGCTTGCTGCGAGTGCTGGCGCTGCATGTGCGAATGGGTAGAGTGGGCGTGCGAGTGCGCATGAGCAAGGGCGTGCGCGTCCCCGGCGCCGCCGTGGGGCCCCATCGCCGTCATGCCGCCGTGCGGCCCCGCCGCCTGTGCGCCGGCCGAGGCGCCACCCGGCGGCGGCGGCAGCAGCAACGAACCCGGCAGCGGCGGCGCCTGCTGCGAGGCGGACGTGTCCGACGGCGACGAATGGTGGGCGTCGTTCCCCGATCCGGTTCCAGGCGAGGGCGAGGGCTGCAGCAGGTGGGGCGCACCGGCGGCGGACCCTGGCCTCGGCTGCAGCGGGTGCTGCTGCGGTGGCGGGGCCTGAGGCGGAGACGGAGCCATCGGGTGCGCCTGCTGCATGGCGCCGCCGCCGCTGCCGTGCTGCTGCTGCAGCGCCTGCTGCGCGTCGGCCCCCGCCGCCTGCCGCTGCTCCGGGCTGGCTACACGAGCATGCGCCTGCTGGGACAGGGCACCCACGGCAGCTGCAGCAGCAGCGGCGGCGGCGTCCGAGTGGCTCGAGCCCCCACCAGACAGCCGAGCAGCTGCCGCGGCGGCGGCTGCCGCCGCCGCAGCTACCTCCGCCAGCGGCGGCTCCGCGTCCGACATGGGGGTGTCACCGCCGCTGCCGCCGAGCCCCTGCGGGCTGGGCCCGCCGCGCAACGCCGCCGCCGCCAGGCCGGGGCCCACGCCACCGCCGGCGTGCGCTTGCGCCAGCTGCGCCTGCGCCTCCGCCAGCTGCGCTAGCTGCGAGGCCGAGCCCAGCAGGTTGGACCCGAGCTGCAGCGACGCCAGCTGGCCGGACGTCAGCGCGCCGGACCCCAGCGCACCCAGCAGGTCAGATCCCAGCCGCCCGGACGTGAGCCCACCGGACCCCAGCCGGGCGGACGGCAGCTGGCTGGACCCGAGCCTGCCGGAGCCCAGGCTACCGTTGGCAGCAGAGGGCGCGCCGCCGGAGGGCGAGGAATTGCCTTGGTGCTGCCCCGGCGAGCCGAGCGCGCTGCCGGGTAGGTCGCCGGGCGGCGAGCCGTGGCTGCGGTGCTGCGCGTGCTGTGCGCCGCCGCCGTGCGCGTGCTGCGCGTTCTGAAGCGCCTGCTGCGCGTGCTGCCGCAGCGTGGGCAGCAGCGTGAGGCACTCGGCGATGAGCGCAACGTAGCTGCGCGCCTGCTCGGCCTCGGCGATGCTCACGCGTGATAGCATCTGATCCGCTTCCGCCAGCTTCGTGAGCACGTTGCGCGTGATGGACGAGAGCAGGCCGCGGCCCGGCAGCGGCTCGCCCGAGGCCGCCGCCTCCGCCAGCGCAGACTGCGCTGCCACAGCGGCCGCCGCCGCCGCCTCGCGCCGCGCGGCCGTCGCCGCCGCCGACGCGGCAGCGTTGGCCTGCGACGCCGCAAGCGCGGCGGTCAGGTTGAGCCCCGCCGCCCCGGCGGCGGCGCCTGCGGCTGCCGTGGCGGAGCCGGGCATGGCTTGCCCAACAGCGCCGCCGAGGGAGGGATCGCTGGCTATCGGCATGCCGGCGGCGGCCCCTAGCGCGGAGAGGAGTGGCGCCGTTGCAAGTAGCGGGTTTGCCCCGAGAAGGGGTTTACCTGACAACAGCGGACTCGCCTGCGCGGGTCAGCAGTGGGAGCAGGGCCGTGAGGCACGAGAGCCAGCCAGCGCAACCCACGCCACGCAGCGCGTACACGCGGCCGCAGGTGGGCGCTTACATGATAGGTAGACAGACCCCGCCCGCGGCCCCAAACCCCGAACACCCTGAGCGCACCTCTCGCACGCTCCTCCCCGCTGGCATGAGTGCCCGAGCCGCCGGCGCGCCGCCGCCGCCACCGCCAGCGTACGGCAGCAGCGACAGCGCCGCCGTCAGCTGCGCGTGCAGGGCCTGCTGCGCCTGCATCGACAGCTGCGGCTGCGCGGCGCCGGCGCCGGCACCACCACCCAGTGCCGCCGCCGCTGACATCGAGAGCCCCCGCGGCCCTGGCGGTGGCGGCGGCTGCATGCTGAGTGCCCCGGTGTCGCCCGCGCCCATCTGCCCCACCCCGGACTGCGGAGCCTGCAGCGCAAGCTCCCCGGGCTGCGGGGGCGCCGCCGCGACGGCGGCTTGCGCTGGCGGCTGTGTCGGCTGTGTCGGCTGTGGCGCCGCCGCCGCGGGCTGCAGGCCGTGCGCCGCGTGTTGCAGCGGCATTTGCTGCTGGCCCGCCTGCGGTGTGAGGTGGTGCGCGGCGTGCCCCGGGGCATGCTGGGGGTGGAGCAGCTGGGATTCGTGCCGGTCCATGTCGCCATTGGACAGCCCGGCCATCGCCGCCGCCGCGACGGCGGCGTTCTGGTGCGGTGGAGCCGCCGCCGCGGGCTGCGGCTGGTGCGGCTCATGTGGCTGGGACGGAGCCGTCTGCAGCCCCGGCTGCGCCCCGCCGCCGCTTCCGCCATCCATCGCCATTGGGCCCAAGCCCCCGCCTTGCGCAAGGTCCATGCGCCCGGCTGCCGCGGCCGCTGCGGCGGCGGCCGCCGCCGTGTCCGGCCCGCCACCGCTGCCATACTCCCCAACCGGCCCGCCGCCGCCGCCGGACCCGCCGCCACCGCTGCCGGGGCGACCGGCCGCGACGTTGGCTGCAGCCGCGACGGCTACTGCAGCGGCGGCAGCGGCCGCTGCGGCCGCTGAGACGCCGCCGCGCTCGCCGCCGCCGCTGTCGGGCTCGCCGCCGGATGTGAGGCCGTTTAGGTAGTGGGGTTGGGAGGGGCTGCCGCTCCGAGGGCCGCCGCCGTTCATGTCGTCGGGCACGTGCCCGGCAGCTGCTCGCGGCCGAGGGAAAGGGGACGGGGGTGCACGGGGCGAGCGGGAAGGAAACATGATGCAGGGGCAAGTGAGGAGAGCGGGCACCCTGGAAGCACACCGCATGGCCCGGCTGCCCGCCGGCCTGCAGCTGGCTCTTCATGCCTCAACGCCCGAGCCTCATGCAGCCCGACCGCTGTGTGCCCGCCCCATGCGCCCGCCCCGCCACCCGGCGACGCACTCTTGTGGGAGGGGTGGCTCACGGGTGTGCCCGCCACCCCCGCTCCTGCGCCGCCTCCTGACCCTCCCGCTCCTGGCCCTCCTGCGCCCGCGCCGCCGTTGCCGTGGGCCTCCGACATGCCCGCCACAGCGTTGTCGTCCTTCATCACCTCCACCAGGGCCTCCCACACGCGCTGGTCCAGGCACAGGGGCGCCTTGAGTGCTTGGAAGACCTTTGATTCGGACACGGGGGGAAGGGAGGCAGCAACAGGGCGAGGAGAGCGGTAGGACGAAGGGCGGTAGGACCAGCGGTGCGAGGCGGCCCTCATGTGCTACACCCATGCCCCGCCACCTTGCCCTGGCCCTGCTGCGGCCCGCCCGCACCATCTTGCGCTCCAGCGGCGAGGCGGCCCAGAAGCGCGGCACGCCCCCTTCCAGCGACGACAGGTAGGGCGCCAGGTTCTTGAACGATACCTGCGGCGGCAAGGCCGAACCCAGGGCTCAGCGTACTGACGACATGGGGCAAGCCACATTGGGGGCAAGGGTCCGAGGGACGTGAATGCATGGGGGGGGAGCCCCCCGAGGGCTTGACCCCGGGGTCCGCCCCCGAGGCCCCGACCCAGCTTGTCCCGGCTCACGGCGCTCGGTGCGAAGACGCCCGCCCGCCAGACACCACTGCACCAAGCCCCCGCAGGCCTTAACCTGCGCCACAAGGCTCCAGTCCGTCGGCCCCCTGCCCCAGCGCACTCGCCAAGCCGCCTTCCCAAGCGCTCCCACCTGCAGGCTGGACAGCCGCTGCACCACGCTCGGCACGCGGCGCTCGTAGCCGCCCGCCGCCATGGCGTTGGAGATGGCCTCCCACAGCGCCTTGCGGCTGGCGCGGTGCTTGGACTCCAGGTTGCGGTACAGATTCACAAGAGCCACCTCCTCCTCCACAGACCAGTTGGCGGAGCGCGCGCGCTTGCGCGGCTGGCCGCCCTGGCCAGGGAGGGCGGGGCGAGGAGGTGAGATGAACTTGGGTGGGTGGGGGCCGTGAGGGGGTGTAGCCGTGTGAGGGCAAGGCACAGGTCCGAAGGCCGAGGGTTGTGTCAGGACGGCGGCGGCTGGGGATGTGCCCGCCGGGCCTGACCCACATGCCCTTAAGCCGACCAATCGACGGCAGTGTACAAGCCGGCCGGGCCCTCACCAATGCGCGTTCGGCACCGTGCCGGCCGCCCGACCCACATCACCGGAGTGGTGGCCCCAGCCGGCCGCGTGTAGTTGGTACAACCGCCTGCCTCGCCACAACTGCCCCAGCCCATAACGAGCGCAAGCCCCAGCCCTAACCAAGCCTGCTCCAGCCCCGGCCGCACCTGCGCCTCGCCTCCGTCCATCATTGCCGCCACCCAGCCGCCGCCCATGGTGCTCGCCGCCGCGTCCACGTTGCCGGTGGTGCCGCCGGCGCTGTTGCCGGCGGCGGCCGCCGCCGCCGCCGACGCCTGCGTCGCCATAACCAGCACTCCGCCGTTGCTGACGCCGCTCGTGCTGCGGCCCGAGCGCGTCTGCCGCGCGTCGCCATTGGCTTGGGCGGCGTCCACAGCTGCCGCGGCCGCCGCCGCGGCCGCCGCCCCGGGGTCCTGCACGCCCTGCTGCACGCCGCCGAGCCCGCTGTGCATCTGCCCAGGCGGCCCCATGCCGCCCATCTGCGCGTGCTGCGAGTGCGGCACCTGCTGCAGGTGCCCGTGCTGCGACTGCGACTGCGACTGCGAGGGCTGAGGCTGCGCCTGCGGCGCCGCGGCCGCCGAGGGCTGCTGCACGTGCGTGTGGTGCTGCGCGACAGCGGACGCGGCCGCAGCGGCGGCGGACGCCGCTGCCGCCACGGCCTGGTGCTGCGCGGCCGCCGCCGCGGCGTTCGCCGCAGCCCCCTGCTGCGCCCCGTCGTGGGTCATGGGTTGGCCGGGCATGGGTGCTTGCGGCATGGGCGGCAGCGGCAGCTGCGGCTGCCCTGGGTGGCGGCCGGCGCCCGCGGCGTGGCCGTGCAAGCCGTGTGCCTGCGAGGCCTGCGTTGCTGAGATGGCGTTGGGGTCGCCGGACATGTGGGAGGTGGCCACCATGCCGGACATGTGGTGCTGGTGCTGATGGTGCGCGGCGGCGGCGGCGTGGTGGGCGGCTGCCGCCGCGGCGGCGGCCTGCTGCTGCGCGACCGCATAGTCATGCAGGGCTTGCGGTGCTACGTTGAGGTAATCAGTCGCGGCGCCCGAGGCGGATGCCGAGGGCGCGGGCTGCAGCTGCTGCTGCATGTGCACGTGCTGCGCATGCTGCAGGTGCTGCTGCTGCAAGGCCAACTGCTGCTGCTGGTTGGCGAGGTCCTGCATGCCCGCCTGCAGGTAGGCAGCGCTTTGCGCAGCCATATCCACGGGAGGTGGCAGGCCGGTAAAGTGGTGCGGCTGCGCCTGGTGGTGGGTGTGCAGGTGAGCATGGTGCTGGTAGTAGCCATGCGTGAGCATCGGCTGCACCATGTTGTGCACGTGGCCGTTGGTCAGGGCTTCATGGCCTGGAGGCATGACATGGCGAGCCTGCTGCGCCTGCTGCTGAGCTGCCAGGTGTGCCAGGTGCGCCTGGTGCGCGGCGTGGACTAGGTGGGCATGGGTGTGCACCGCCGGCGCCTGGTGCAGGTGCCCCAGCGCAGGCGGCGGCAGCTGCTGGTGAGCATGCTGGTGGTGCAGATGCTCATCGCTATGGTGCTGGTGCTGGTAGGCCTGCCAGTCCTCCGCCGTGGAGTCGTGCATCGTGTCATTAGTCTGCATCGCCGTCGGCTGCTGTCGGTGGCCAGCGTAGTAGTCCACTGGCTCCACAGCTGTGCACGCCCATGGCTGGGCGGCTTGAGACGTCTTTGCCGGCGCTCAGAAGCTCGGCAGGTCTTGGCGGTCAATCAGCGCCGAGCGCCCCGTCAGCCCAGCTCTAGCTAATGTGCGCAATTGAAAGTAGCAGCAGAGACGAGGTCATCGTTGCTGAAATACACGGGTTCAAGGACTTGAGCGAAGGCGGGCGAGAAGCTCCGCTTTTAGACAGCAAGTAAGCAGCCAGTAGGTGGTCGACAGCAAGTTTTTAGGTTCTGTATAACTGTAAGAGGCCTGTCCGGTGTGCGCGTCTGCCCTCGAAATTGGCGCAAAAGTTTTGGAGCTTACCAAGAAAACACAGCACTTGACTCTCATTAGGGTAGGGATACGTTTATTACTGCCACCGCTGCAATTGCTCGGCGCTGATAGCGACACAAATCCTGCAAGCGTTAGAATGCTGCGTCTCGCGGCGCGCACCGGCTTTGCCACAGGGCGCAGCGCCAAATGCAGGTGCGCGCTCTACATATCATGGCACGAAGGCGACACGCAACCCTTCGTGTCGCCTCCTCAAACCCAGCCCCACCGCCCCCCAACCAGGTGCTACGCCACTATCTCGGCAACTCGATCACCAGCGCGCCCAGGGGACAGCCTCAGCGACATCGACACACCTGCGCTACTCCTGGACCTGGACGGTGTGCGCAGCGCTAGCGGGCTCAGGCTGCGGATGCGTGCCACGCGACCAAAAGCCGTCACACCGACCCTTCACACTGACCCGGTCCTCGCAGCGTTTGAGCGCAACTGCGCGCGACTGAAACGCAGCATGGCCGACTTCCCCGGTGTCGCCGTACGGCCACACGCCAAGGTAGGACAGGCTGGGTCGAGTACAGCAGGGACGGCCAGGTACCCGGCTACCCTGACACTCCTGGCGCGTGCCGCGGGGATCGTGAGTCACTGTCCCTGTAGCAGCGCAATTGTGGTGATCGTACGGGCGCGCGCTACTCGAGTCTCCCGTCACTTTCAAATAAAATTTGTAATTGTGGTCATCGGGTCCCTGCCCCCGCCCCATCCCTCAGACCGGATGGCGCCATTTCCTGTCCGCTTGGTCTAGCGGGCTTCAGCCATTGCGCTCACCCTCACCATCCCTACACAGCACCCACGCCCCCCATGCTGCCGCGCCCCTGTGGTCCCCCCTCCCAAGGCCCACAAGTGCGCTGAGGTGGCCCGGCGGCAACTGGAGCTGCTGGGGGCTGCGGGCGTGTGCTGCCAAAAGGTGGGCATCCGCTGTAACCAGGAGGTGACCTCGTGGCTGTGACAGCAGGCGGGAGGCCGCAGGGGCTCTCTTTACCATGGCCCCGGGTGCGAGGCCAGCTGGCAGCCTGGATCCACAGCTCTGGTTGATGCGGCCGTCGCATCCTTGGTCGGTTCGGTCTATTGTGACTGCCGAGCTTGAACGTCGATGTGTAAACAGGGTCGGCCCTCCACGCAGGTGGTGGAGGCGGAGGCCATGGCCGAGGGCGGCGTAACCGACATCCTGCTCTCAAACGAGGTGAGCGCCACGGCAGCTGGGCTCTGGGCTTCCACACACACTCACCACAAGCTGCGGCCCACGTCGATGTGCTGCTAGCGGTCTGGGCAGCTGCCTTGGAGCCCAGGGGCAGCGCGTGCACGCCTGCCGCCTCCCGATGCGTGGCCGCCTCGGCGGTGCGCCCGCTCCTCTGCCACCGCACCCGCCCTTGGCCTGCGCGGCCCAGGTCATCGCGCCGCGCAAGATCGACCGCCTCGTGAGCTTGGCGGCCGCTGGTGGGTGGCTGCGGGCAGTCATGTGTAGGCTGGCGGGCTGGCTGCGCCGGCGGACGCACGTCTGACGGGAGGCACATAGTTAGGCTGTGGTTGCAGCGGTTGGCGCTGTGCTTTTCGTGGCAGCATCATGCCAGCCCCTATCAGCAGCGCCGGTCCCGACGGCGCTTCACTGCGTGCGGCACTGCGTGCGCCGCCTCCTGCAGGCGCCCGGATCGCTGTGTGCACCGAGAGCGCCGCCAACCTGGCGCAGCTGCAGCGCTCCGCGGCTGCGGCCGGCACCTCCATTGACGTGCTCGTGGAGGTGAACGTGGGGCAGGACAGGTGCGCACATGCCGTACCTCGTACCGGTACTGCAGGCCGTGCGCGCGCGCTTGGCCGTACGGCGTACGGCAGGGCCGTGCTACCCGCCGCCCCCATGGTGAAGCACGCCGTGGCCTGGCGCGCGGGCGCAACAGCCCGCTGCACGGGTCGGTCGATGCCGGGTGGCTCCTGTGGCTACCCGCACCGCAGGTGCGGTGTGGACTCGCCTTCCGAGGTGGTGGCCCTGGCCCAGGCGGCCGCGTCCATGGACAACCTCCGGTTCGCTGGCATCCAGGCAAGCAAGAGCGCAGCAGCTGCGGCCCCCCGCTGCGTCCCGTACAGGCGCGCAACTGGTCGGCGCGTTTGGGGGCCGCTGCGGCACAGGCCGGGCCGGCCGGCGGCAGCGTGCCGGCGGACGGGGTCTGGGCCAGGTTTGGCAGGACCCAGCTGGCTGAGGCCCGGGTCGGGCAGCTGACAACGATGGGCCGAGCCCCATGTGGCGGAGACGCTCCCTAACGGCGTCCCTCAACCCGCCCGGCCCTCAGGCATACCACGGCGGTCTGCAGCACGTGCGGGACCCGATCGAGCGCAGGGCCCGCGTTATGCAGGTGTGGCACAGGTGCCGCGGGCGGGACCGACCGCAGCCCACCACCCCACCCCACTCCGCGCCGCCGTCTGGCCCCTGGCCCGGAAGCCCCGGAAGGCCACGCCGCGCCTTTGGTCGCACGCGCCGCGGCCTGCAGGCAGCAAGGGCAGAGTGCGAAGCTACAAGCACATAGCGGTTGTCGCGAGGCACATATCGCGGGTTGCAACGCCGTGTGTATTCTTTGTTGAAACCGGCTGCAGGTGGCAAAGCGTGCGGCCAAGGCGGTGGCGGCGCTGCGGAGGGCGGGCATTCCCTGCACCACCGTCACAGGCGGCGGCACCGGCAGCTACCGGTGGGGCCATGGGTCAGAATGGCAAGGATCCAGCAGCGGGGCGAGGCCGCGGGGTGCTGGGACCGGCCCCTGAGCCCGGACGTCGCGCTTGCCCACGCCCCCTCCATCGCCAGCTGCTGTGGCCGCTGTGTTGGCTGCGGCCCTTGGCTGCCCAGGGCCGAGGAGGATTCGCCCCTGCGCCCCGCCCCCTGCTGCCGGCCATCCGTGATGGATGTGGATCCTCGGGGCTGTGTACTCCCTGCTCACTGCCCCTGCATCGCCGACTGCGCTTCCCCTGCCCCTCCGTCGGTCCTGCTGCTGCCGCCCCCCTGCCCGCCAGGGTGGAGGCGGGCAGCGGTGTGTTTACTGAGGTGCAGCCGGGGTCCTTCGCCTTCAACGACGCAGACTACTGCCGCAACGTGCAGGTGCGGGAGCGAGGGCGTACAAGGGGAGGGAGCAGGGCGGAGAACACCCCCGGCGGCGATCCACAGCTCCCCGGAAAAAAAACGCCCAACTAGGGCTATTGGTGCCACGGCATCCCAAGCGGCGGCCAGGTAGCGACTCAAAAGGTTCGGGGTCACCTGCATCGGCAGACGCCCCAGGCGGCCAAGGGGTGGTTGGCGGGGCCCTTGTCCGCTGGTTGGATCCGGGGGCATCTTGCTTGCCGGCCGCCGGCGGGCGCGGGGCGACGGGGCTTTTTGCCGGATGGCGGGGCCCGGCTGCCTGCGCCCGGGAGGGTTGTTTGGCCAGGTCAAGGCCGCGGCCGGGGCAGCAAGCAGTGGGTGGCAGGCTGTCCACGAGTCCTCCTCGGGCACAGTGGAGCGATGCGGATAATGAAACGCGCTGCGCAAGGGCGAGGGCCAAGGCGGTCGAGCGCCCTGCATCGCCTGCACAGGCGCGCCTCGCCTGGACCTGTTTTAGATCGACGGCGGCGCGCTACGCCCGGCGGTGATGCGGCGGCGGCAGTCGGCGTCTTCTTTGCGCGAGCAGGATTGCGAGCCTTGCCAGGGCAGGCTGCAGCAGCGCGCTGCACTTCAGGGGTTTTGGCGTCTGCGACTGGAGCCAGCAGCCGACAATGCACCACGTGGCATGCACTTCGCGACCTCTCGGCGCCCGCTGCGAGTCGCAATGTCGCGTGAACGCCGCGCGAAGCTAGCCTTCTGCCGCTCGCGCGCTCTCGTGTCATCGCGATGTAACGAGAAATATTGCCCCAAAACGAAACAGGACTCGACTCGGACTCAATGACCTAATCAAGCCACTCGTAACCACCTTGGCAGCTGTCCTGCCCAGGCCACGATCTCAGGCCCTTCCACCTGCACCCTGCCCGCAGGAGGACGGACGCGTGGGAGAGTGGGAGCAGAGCCTCTGGGTGCTCACTCAGGTGCGTCGCGGCCGGCACGACCTCGGACACATCCCCTCCTTTGCTCCCGGACCACGCACTGCTGCCGACCTGCCGAGGAGCCACCGCTGCGCCCGCGCCTGCCGCCTCCGGTCCAGCTTCGTTCTCAGGGCAGCGCTGTCACCGGCGCGCGATGCGATGCACGCCTGCCTGGCGCTAGGACGACCTCGGCGGCGCGACGCAGGCAGCGGGCGACCTTTGTGGCTTGCTCCGGCAGTGCCGCCACCGGGTGGCTCCACCGGGGGCAACGGCCCACCTAGCTGCCCGACCCCGCCTCCCTGCCTTCTGGCGCGCCAGGACGCCCCTCGCGTACTGTGGCCACGATAGTGGGCCCAGGACCCCTGACAGCAGCAGGTGCCGCCACGAATCGTAGCCCACCGCCTCCTCCCTCCTCCCCGCCACCCCGCCCCCGGCCTCGCAGGTCATGAGCGCCAGCCCCTCGCGCGGCCTAGTCGTGGTGGACGCTGGCACCAAGGCGCTCTCGCTGGACAGCGGCCCGCCGCGCCTGCACCCCGGCTGGGCGGCGCAGGCTGGCGCGGAGCTGGAGTACGTGAGCGGAGGGGACGAGCACGGCAAGCTCCTGTGGCCGCAGGTGGGTGCGGGGGGTCGAGCGCGGTGCGGGGGAGCAAGGGGAAAGTGGCGGCGTAACGGCGCGCTTGGGTTGCTGCACGGCAAGCTGCTGTGGCCGCTGGTGCGGCGGGCGTGGGGCGCGGGCGGGGAGTGCAGGGGCCGGTGGGGGTTCAGAACGCGAGCAGGCAGGGGGGTGTGAGGGGCAGCAGCATGGGATGGGGGCAGGGGCGCATGGGGCCACGGGGCGGGAGGAAATTCTGCCACGCGGAGGGGAGGGGCGGGTAAGCTGTCACGTCGAGCAGGCGAGTGCCCGGCCGAGCATAGCGGCGCCAGGTGGCCCCGCGGCCCTGCTGCCCGAGCTCCGCCGCCCGAGCTCCGCCGCCCCCTGCCTGGGTCGAGCTCCGCCTGCCGCCTCCCGCGTCACGGATCCCTTGGGCTAGTGTGCACACGAGTAGCCTCGTGTGTACACGAGGCCCATTATTACACGATGGTAGTACACGAGCCTCACGAGGCCTAGGGATCCGTGACGCGCCTGACGGAGCTCCGCCGCCTTCCGTCTGACGGATCCCCGCCGCCCCCAGCCTCGACCGTACTCCGCCTCCCCCTCCCTCCCCAGGGCGCCTACCAGCTGCCGCCCTCGTTGCCGGCCGTGGGCTCGCTGCTCAAGCTGCAGCCGGGCCACTGCGACCCCACTGCCAACATGCACGACTGGATCGTGGCGGTGCGGCAGGCGGCAGGGGCGGCGGGCGGCGGCAGCTGGGGGCTTCCTGCAGGGGAGGAGGGGCAGGCGGCGCCGCAGGGGGGCGAGGTGGTTGAGGCGGTGTGGGCGGTGCGGGCGCGGGGGCCGGGGCACTGAGGGCAGGCGGCGGGCCCGAAGGGAGGCGCTGGGTGGGGTTAGGGGCCGTGTAGCGGGTCCGGCAGCGGATGGTGGGGGGCGAGACCGAGAGGTTGTAGGCGCTGATGTCAACCCTGGACGGAACATGGGTGCTCTCGCCCAACATGCACCCATGTGGACTGGTGGGCGCCGCCATGGGAGGCAGGCAGGCGGCAGGCAGGCAGGCTGTCGTGCTGCTGCAGCTGGCGGCTCTGGCGGCTCTATCTGAAGCTTAGGCACGTGGGCACGTGCGATGCATCGTGGCGCCTCCCTCGCTTGGCAACACGAGGCACCGACCTGCCCGGGCGCGCGCCAGGGCCGCCGCTGCCGCTCAACACGCGCCTGCTGCTGGCGGCTGCCCCTCGGAATGCAGCACGAGGTGCAAGTCATGACAAGTGTGCGCGGCCTCATCGCAATGGGAACAGGGGCGTAGCGCCACCCCATCGTCCGTCTGCGGCCGCCGGCCGCCCCTGCCAACTTGGCTACTTCACCTCATACGCCTCTCGCCATTCGTGCCGGACTCGTCTGCTGGAACGCGACCCAAGGTCCCTCCGCCCTGACATAGGCGCCGCCGGGGCACGCTTGCATGAACGAAATGGCTGGCACCCCGCCCACTGGCCTCGGCGCGCACAAGCGTACGTACGGCCGCTGGCGCAGACGCATACTCAGTCCGTAGTCCGTTGCCCGCCGTCCGTAGCCCGCAGCGACATACGTGGCGTAGAGGCAGTCGTACGTACGACGCATGCATGGCTAGCATACGCTGGGGGCATTGGGCCAGCGGGGATGCTGTTTTGGGTGTCGGCGGGAGCCTCCAGCAGCACCTGCGGGCATGTGGCGTGATGCGGCGCCACGAGGCACGCAGAGCACGTCTGGCTGGGGGCAACAGGAGGAGCTGCCTCCTGGGGGGGGGGCAGCTGTCTCTATCCTGGTGCGCCAAATGTAGGCGCATCCGTCGTTGGCGGGACGGAGGCTGGCGGGTGGCTGGTCTATCTTGCCGCTGGTGGTTGGCGTTTGCCTGCGCCTGACCTGGAGCTGTGGTTTGAGGGGTTGAGGCCGCAGGGTTGAGGGGCTCCTGGGTTGAGGGGCTGCTGGCGGCGGGTAGGTTCGTTGGTCGCTGTGCAGGGCGGCACGCGCTACACGCGCATGTATGCGTCAGCACACGGCGCGGGGCCCAGCGATGCTGTTGATGGTGGTGGTGCGTGTGTGCGTGCGTGCCCGGCAGCCCTTCAACGTACCATGCCGCCGGCTGCACATGCGTACAACATGGCTCGTCTGTCTCGTCCAGCTCGCCTGAAGGCGTAAGCTTGATAAACACACGAGCACACGTACGGGCCGTCGCGTGCGGCCGGGCAGGTTCCGCAGCAGGCAGGGCACACGCACGCGCCACAGCAGTTAGGTAGGCCGCACGAAACCCATCCAGCTGGATGGCGGGGCCAAGCGGCGCCGCGAGTGTTACATGAGCCCCAGCGCTGACCATCTATCCAGGGGTCCCTCTATCCGGCGCCCAGCGGCGCAGGTCGCTGTGTGCACGGGCTTCAGCTGCGAGCGCGATCGCTACATACCCCACCTCAGCCCGCCGCCTGCACCCGGCCATCGCCGTATGCCCTTCGGCTTTCCGGCGGTACCGCCTTGACATACACCACAAGCGCGCCGCCGCCGCCGTGTACATACACAGCTAACGTGTCACATGTATGCACATACAGCTAGCAGCGAATACAGCAAGAGACGACTCTAGCTGGTAGGCGGACCTGCCGCCGACAATTCAAAGACACTTTGCAGGGTGACGTTGATTGGTCGAGGAAGCCTAAAACGGAGCGTTCATTCGGCGCGCCGGCGGCCCAATTGCGTGTCGTCCCTGAGCCATCAGGTCGGGAGCCCTGCGACTGGCGCACACACGCGGACAGACACATGCACACACAAACACACACATACGCACACACACGTCCAACGGCAATCCAGCTATCTATGCTGGCGCGAAGGAAAACCAGCAGGCCCCGCCGGCGTGATGATACAAGTACCGCCCGACAGCACGCGAGTGTCAGGCAGGGTTCACCCACCCCTGGCGAGCGCCTCTTAGTTGAGCAGCCCGACGCGTGCGGCTGGCCGGGGCTGCCCTACCTCCGTCGTCGCTGCTGCTCCCACTGCCTGTAGACGCGGAGCACCGCAGCCACGCGCGGCTTGCTTGCTTATGTGTCATTTGGATGGGCGGGGCTCGCTGCAGCTGCTTCTGCATGCAGCCCCCCCCCCCACACACACACACAAACTCCACCTTCTTACTTCAGCAGGCAAGCCGGCGGTGGCGCCATCCTCGGCACCCTTCCATCCACGCACCTCGCACGCACCTCGCGCGCACGAACAAACCAACACACCCCAGCCGCCTATGCATCGAGCATAGCAAGCCAGGCCGAGCAGCAGTCGAACGAGTTGTGCACCCCAGCAGCCCCGCTCAGCTGTTGGGCTAGTTGGGCCTGTCGCCAGCGAGCGGCCGCAGCATAGCACCGCATCCGCCCTCAGCTTCCAGCCGACGCGCGGCGGCAGCCTCAGAAGCAGTAGCCACACGACAGCGAGCACGCAGGGCTTCAGGCACGGGCGCTTTACGCCAGCAGCAGCATGCAAAGCGGCAGGCATCCAGAAGTTCAGCACGCAGACATCCACGCACGAGCACAGCGCGCACACAACCACGTACGTTTTCTATCTCTGCTTCCTGCTGGACCGCAGCAAGGCGGACGGCCGCAGCAGCGGTGCGCGCGCGCAAGCCGTCATGCACGCACACAGCGTACGGCACGCAGCGGCGGAACCCACCCTGCTACCCTGCTCGATTGCTGCGACGACCAAATTTGCGAGCCCTTGGCGCCGCACTCGCGGCATGCCTTGCTGGGGTCTTCGTTGCTATCGCCAGCCCCGACGGCTAGCAGCCGCAGCCGCACGCGGCGTGCCGCCGCCTCCGCCGCCTACCGCCGCAGCGGCGCCGCGCGGCTTTGCTCGCAGCGGAATCATCATGGAGCTTACGTCAGCAGCGGCCACGACATCGGTCGGCGACGCCGGCGGCGCGCCGCCGCCTCCTTGGCCGCCTGCCGGCGACGCCGACAGCTCGTTGCCCTCCCCCGCCGCCGCTGCCGCCGGCTCCTCAGCGGTGGCCACGATCTCGCCGTCGGCAGCCGGCGGCACCGGTCCACCGGCTGCGCCGCCGCCAGCATACCTGTTTGACAAGCCGGCGGCGGCGTCTGTCCAGCGCACCCCACCACCGCCACCACCGACGGCGGCCGACACAGCCGAGCCCCAGCTCGGCGGCCGACAGCCGCTCATCGCCACAAGCGTCTGCCGGCCGTCGCCGGTTGGCAGCAGCAGCTTTGATAAGCCAGCAAGCCTAGCCGCCGCTGCTGCCGCCGAGTCCGGGTACAGCTGGCTGGTGGCGGCCGTACTGGCGGCGGCGCTGCCGCTGTCATGAGTGTCTGCCTCATCGTCTGCTGCCCCGTGGTCGTACACGCTGCTGCGTTCGAGGGAGGAGAGGCTTGACAGACTGGACAAGCTGGCGGCGCGCTGCGGCGGCGGGTGCTGCCGTGGCGCCGCCACCGCCAGCAAGTGCTCATCATCCACATCACCATGCTGCTGCTGCTGCTGATCTGCATGGTCGTGCGGATGAGGGTGGTAGGCTTGGTGCCGCTGCGGCGGCGACACGCGAGCGCTGCCGCCGCCGCCGTGATGCCGCGGCGCGCCACCTCGCCGCCCCGCCGATGACTGCCGGTCCGGCGGCAGCGGCGCCACCGGCGTCGGCGGCGGCGCGGGCGGCGGCCGCTCGTGCCACCCGCCGGCGGCTCCCGGAGGTGGCGGCGGCGGCCGGCTGCTGCCGCTGGCTCTGCTGCCGGTGCCTCCCGTATCGCTGCTGCGCTGCGCGGACGACACTGTGACCAGCTCAGTGCTGGCGCCCGAGCCGTGGACGTGGCGGTATCGCGCCGCGGCTCCAGGCTTGGGCCGGCAGTGGCGCACTACGATGAGCAGCAGCGCCGCCAGCAGCAGCAGGCCGGACAGCGCGCCCAGCGAGACCACGAGCGCGGTGATGTTGGGGCCGCCGGCGCTGAGGCCGTGGCCGTTGAGCGGGGGCTGCTGAGCCTGGCGGGGCGACAGCAGGGGACGAGAAGGTAGGGGTGGATGGGCGGGGATCAACGAGCGAGGTGGGGCGAGAGAGACTGCATGCAGGGTTGCTTGTGTGGGCCGGTGGGAGATGCGAGCAGCAGTGCAGCGGGTTGGCAGCAGCCGAGGGCAACAGAATACGGGTGAGTTGGTTGCTCGACAGGCGGACTATACGAGGCGGGCGCACACCCTGCTGCCCTGCCCAGCAGCTGGGCACATCTACGGGCCGCAGCCAGCTGGCTCTGCCCGGACAGACGTGCAACATACGGGGCTCGACATGGGGCTCGAGGAACAGTAGTGCTGCGTGCGGAACGAAGGGCGGCCGTCGTCGCCGATTTGGTGGCTGGTTGAAGCAAGCAAGCATCGCGCTTGCGGCCCGCTCGCTCGCTCGCTCGATCTCTCGTTGCGCTCGACGTGTTCAATCGACATACAGCCGGGCTGGGCTGCAGGCATGGGGGCGTGCGCTCCGCCGCCGCCGCCGCCGCCGCCGCAGCAGCAGCAGCAGCAGCAGCAACAGCAGCAATAATATTTACGCTGGGTTTCACCCCAGCGTGCGTGTGTGGGGGCGGGTGGGTGAGGAGGGCAAGCCCTCCTATGGCCCGCAACCACGCCACCGCTGCAGCAGCATGTCCTAGGTGCGTGTGCAGGCGGTGTGTGACACATGCGATGTACCACAGCGGTAGCGAGGAATGCTCCTCCGTTCGCAGCGTGTGGGCCGCACGTACCACATTCTGCTGTCGCTCAATTTGATCAATCGATCACGAAAAATAGACAAAGTCAAGAACCTGTACCTGCAATTTTGCGCACCCGACAATTCATCACGCCACCATACCAGCGGCACTCCCTAACTAACAGCGGCATGCTGTTACGAACCTGCCCCTGTGAGACGCGCTTGCTTTCTACTAATTTCGAACAGCCTATCGAGCAAAAGCGGTTGATGCGGGCTTCATGGGCAACGCAGGGCGTAGCCTTGGGGGGCCGCCGGCCGGCGGAGCTGCTTGTCTAGCACTCTTGCTGCTGGCCACCTGCATGACAGCAGCAGGCTGGCAGCACCGATCACTGCGCTCATGCATTCCCAGCAACGCCAACCACATAACGCAGCACCGAACGCGTGCGAGACGAGTGTGTGTGGGGGGGGCCCGGGGGGCTTGGGGCCACGTACGTGGTAGGTGACTTCAAGCTAGCCGCACGGCGGGTGACGTCAGATGCGTGTGCGTGCCCACTCATGTGCGCCATGGCTGGGTGTGCCGGCAGCTGAGTGGCGCCAGCAGGTGTACCAGGTGCCTGTAGTGCCTGCTGCTGGCTGCCGGCACGGGGCGCCAGCCGCAGCAGGCAGTGGCTGCAACACACACACCACACATGCCATCCACCCCTGCTGCCACACACTGCCGAGCGGCTTTGCTGCCGCCTGGACCTAGCTGGCCCGCATGCCCCGCATCAACCGCCGTAATTGTGCACGACGCTGCTATGCGTTACTGCGAAGGAGAATGCTGAAGAAGAAAAACGATTTGTACGCTGCTGGGCTTGACCACAGCGTGTTTATTTCAAGGGGCGGCTGGGCGGGTGATGAGCGGGGCAAGTTTCCCCGGCCCGCCCGCCCGCCCACCACCCACCCACCCATGCACGCTCCCTAGCGCCCGCCGCCCCCCTGCTGCGTGGCGGCTCCAATCAACCAGCATGTCAAGGCTAGCCAGCAGCAGCCAAGCAACACACGCGCGAAAGGGCATGCATGCCTGCTGGGGCAGCAGGCCAGCATGCAGCAGAGAGCGATCGAGCGAGCGCAGCCACACTAGCCACACTAGCTAGCCACACGGTCAATGACGCTGTCGATCGCCCGATGGCTTGTGCAAGTCTGGCCAACGCCTGGCCGCCGGGTGTTTGCTATGTTTACCCGGAGTTCGGCGTCGCGCGGCGGCTGGAAGGCAGGCGGCGAGCCAGGATTAGAATTCTGGCATAATGGAGGCGGGGGGCGCGTTCGGGGGAAGCTGCGGGGGGGGGGTCATATGCATGCGATGGATGTATAGCTAGGTAGGGAGGTGAAGATGGCACGGACATGGTAGACATGGCAGGGGCGCAGACTGCTGTGTGCCGTTATAAGTTCTTCGTACAGGTTCGTTTTGTTGTGGGCAACCTCCGTCTCCGTCTACTCCGCCCCTACCGCCCCCGAGCGTGTCCTCAAGTGCTGGTATCGTGCAGCAGGTAGGGGCCGTCGTCGGCGTTTCACAGGCGGCATGCACCAATCGCTTTGTGGCGTAAGGCAGGTAGGAAGGAGGGCACGCACGTAGGTGCATCCTTTCACGGCTAGCTGCCTGGATATGCCGCCGGTCACACGCCGCCGCGTGTTGCATATAGATAGATGGTGCGCGGTAGATGGATGCTTCGCTTGCACATGTACGTGCATGCCCACTAAGCCCACTCGCTGCCTGGGCGCGCAGCGACGACGTGCCGTGCTAGCCGCACGTTCTGCAGTGCAGGGGCGGGGCGCGCGCCTCCTGCCTGGAGGCGCAAGCTATGTGGGTGCGTGGAGGCAGCAGGCAGCGGGGCAAGGGTGGGGCGACGTCGGCGGTGGGGGCGGCGGGGGGCGGGAAGGAAAGGGAAAGGGCGGCGACGGTCCGCAGGAGGCCACGCTGGCCCGGCTCCCTGGGGGGGAGCCAGGGCTGCTGGATGGAGGCGCAGCCGCATGAGCCGCATGAGCCGCATGAGCCGCATGAGCCGCATGAGCCGCATGAGCCGCATGAGCCG
>BDDC01000385.1:41359-51505 GCA_001662425.1 Chlamydomonas sphaeroides
ACGCGTGAGCCTGCTTGGTCTACGGCGTGCGCTGTTGGGCCCCTACAAACGCGGGCCAGAACGAAGCTGGTGTCGCCGCGGCATGGAAGCACAAAGCAACCAACCTTACAGCTCCCGCACGAGCTACACGAGCAAACCTCACACTGCAACATAGCTTACATATGTACATACACTAGCTTGGCAATCTGCCTGGCAATCTGCCTGGCCATCTGCCTTGCAATCTGCGTGCCTGGCAATCTGCCTTGCAATCTGCCTGGCAATCTGCCTTGCGATCTGCCTTGCGATCTGCCTGGCAATCCGCTGTAGAATTCTACGTAGATACGTAACTTCGAAGTTACGTAGTGAATGCCATGCATGGCTAGCATGGCATGCGGCGGCTCTTGCTAGAAGGTCCCGCTAGCGCTCTGGTTGCGCCGAAGCAGATAGATAGATGCATAGATATTAGATATGTAGATAGATTGATGTGGGAGCGCGGGGATGCGAGACACACGGCCGTCCACATGATGTATGGTGGTGATCTTGAGCGCAGTGAGCAGCCTGTAGCTAGCTAGTTGAGCCGTTAACTGGGCACGCCGTCCCACCCTCTCTCTGGCCTTCGTCGCCGCAGCAACATGCAGTCTCAGGGCACTCAAATGAATGGCTTGGGTACGTAGTGGCTAGATTGCTTTGGACGGTGTAGCTTGCTGTCATCACACACGCGGCAGTTCACAACATCCTCTATCTGCGGGCTGGGTGGCACTAGCGGCGGACCCCGTAGCGCCAGTTGCAACTGCTAGGCCCTAGGCCCTAAGCTAGGCCCTAGGCCCTAGGCCCTAGGCCCTAGGCCCTAGGCCCTAGGCCCTAGGCCAGGAACGAATGAAGCTAGGTTGCGGCAGGCAGGTAAGGAGACGGCGGGATGCACGGGCGAGGGGCGGTTGGATGGTAAAACGGCAGCAGGCGTGGGACTCACGCCAGCCCACTACTTGCAGCGACATGAACCGTTTTGATCTTCGTTGTACGCGCCAGTGTTTAACGCCCAGCAGCAGCAAAGCAACGCGCGGCGCTCGCGTTTCACCAAGGGGCATGGGCGGATTGCCGGCGGTGCGTGGTCGGGGGGACGGGGGCGGTGCGGTGGTCGGGGGCGGTGGCTGGGCGGCGGCGAGCTAGCGCCATGAGGGTTTTCTAGCGGGCATAGGGCTGGATCGCAGCCAGACACACATACAACTGGAGAGTGGGTTCTCTTCCTCAAAAATTCCCAACAGCACCGCAATAATCTATCTATCCAGCACGCACCCCGCCTGGCATTGCGTGACATGTTGCGATTAGATTGCGTGGCGGTGCGCGCTCGGCGCAGCACACATGTGAGTGCTGACACGCAGACGTACGAGCGGCTTCTGAAGCTGCTGGGGTAGCTAGGCCGGCCACTTGGCAAGCCGCTATCGATAGATAACGCTAGTATAGATAGCCGCTAGCGACGGACGCGGCAGCAGCGCGCACGACGCACTAATTGAAATCTGAGCAGCTCACCGGCGGCGGTGACGGCACCGGCGGCGACGGGGCTAGCACCAGCGGGCCTGGTGCCGGTGCCGGCGTCGGGGAGTGCGGTGGCGGCGGCGCAGTCGCCGCTGCTGGCGCCCGCGTCGGCGGCGGCGTGCTGGCGGCGGCGTACAGGTCGCCGTTCAGCTGGCTGAAGCGCACGCCGCTGGAGCTAGCGGCGGCGGCAGGGGCGGCTGCCGGCGTGGCCAGGCGGCGCGTGGCCGCCCGTGTGTCCTTCGCCGGCGTCAGCAATGGCGCGGTGGTGGAGGCTGCGGCAGACACGTCTGCTGACCCATTGGCAGGGGCGCGCACGCCAGGTCTTTCCGTCCCGCCCGGCGGCCGCCCGCCGCGCAGCCGATGCCCCACGGGGGTTGCGGGGGACGCTGCCGCCAGTCCTGGCTGCTGCTCTGCGGCTGCTGTGGAGCCTGAGCTGCTGAGGTTGCTGCTGCTGCTGTGGCCGGCCGCCAACGCTGCGTCAGCTCCCTCCATCCTGCGTCTGCTGGTTGTGGTGGCAGGGCGCTCATGACGGCTGCGGTTGTCCTGCGAAGGTGACCATTGGGGGCGGGCGGGCGGGGATCGGTCTGAAAGGCGTGGCCGTGCAGCAGCTCATCAATGCCGACTGAGCAACACGAACACACAAAAGCTATATGCATGGTGCAGCGCGCTCGTGCTGACGCTGACGCTGCTGCTGCTGATGTTGATGCTGATGCTGATGCTGATGATGATGCTCATGATAATGCTCATGGTGATGCTCATGATGATGCTCACAATGATGCTGATGATTATGAGCCGGCATGCAAGTGTGCCCACTTGTGACTGTGGCTGCCAATGCAGCTCACGCTGTGGGCTAGCTTGCTTCCAAGCGTGGGCGTAACACTGCTTTAGCTGCTAATGTCATACACGGGCGGGGGGAGCGAGGTGGTGGCGGACACGTGGCGGTCGGTGCCTGGCGGACGCCAGCTCCAGGGGCGCGTAGCTGTGACGGCACGCACGCTCGCGTCGCCGCCATCAGCAGCTCGCAGCCACCGCCTGCCGTCGTCGTGGGGGTAGCTAGCTAGGAGGAGCAGCCGCAAGCGCATGCCGCACGAGCCGCATCGCACTGGCCGCACCTAATTGCACACGTGGCGCCTGTTGGCTCGTGGCATGCACACAAGCATGCACGCCGCCAGCAGAACAGCCACCTGTTTCGTCTCTATTATTTGCTTGAGCAAAGAAACGCATTATGCTGCCTGCGTGTGCGTGTGTGATGCATACATACCGTGCGTGCCACCCTGTGGCTGGCTCACCTGCACTGCTGTGACTACGGCAGCAGGAGCATGATGAGGTGCCGTGGCCGCAATCGCTGCCGCTGCAGAAACGCGATCTGGGTCGAGCGCCCCTCGCGCCGGCGCGGCGCTGCCGGCGGCATGGGCGCCGCCTCCGCGGCCTTCCTCTGCCACTGCTGCCGTTGTGCGCGGCTGCTGCGGCCGCCGCGGACATGCATCCGCGAGCCGAGGCGGCGCCAGGAGGTTGGGCGGCGCGTTGCCGCCTCGCGCCAGCTGCGCCGCTGCACAGCTGCCCTGTCCTCAGCGCTGTCTTCACCTGGAGCGCCGCCGTAGGCTTGGGCCCTGTTGTCGGCTACGGCGGATTGCAGCCGTTGGATCCGCTACCGCCCATGCCGTGGCGCCCTGCTGGCTCGGTTGCGAGGCTACAGGAGGAGGTTGCTGGGCTGGTGCCGGGTCAGGCAAGGGCCAGAAAGGCAGGCGCAGCGAAATGGCGTTAGATGCGCGAGCCGCACTCGTGCTCGCTGCTGGCAAACGCAGCTGGACGTAGTGCTGATTGTGTAGCAGGCAGTGAGGCGCCGAGGAGCGAGCGCCGGTCCTCGGAGACCCAAGTTTATCTGCAATTGAAACGGTCGACGACCAAAGCTGTTTGCTGCCGAGCTACGCGTACGAGGCGCGCATGCACTTTTATTCTGTCGAGTCGGCTGTATGGGGTGAGTAGAGACGCCGTCGCGCTGCTGTCGTGCCCGCTTACTTAAACAAGCCCGCTCGATAAGATTGGCCAGCCTCCTCTAGAGCTAGGCATAACAGTTTGCGCCGGTCCATATGCTTGTGCGCAGCGCACCTGTAATGCCCCAGGTGAGTCTCGCTGGCTCTGCGCGGAGACGTGTACGGCGACGTCGTCGCGACTTCTCCAGTGTGTGCTTGACGCAGGGTTGACGAATTTGATGAAACAGCCCTTGGGAGGCTTGAGATTCGTCAAGGAAGTCGTTGCGATGTGCAGGAAGCGCAGGAACGTTGCCGCCGCTGCAGGTTTGCGTGCGTACCGGGAGGTTATTACCAACGTCGCTCGGCAATCGACTTGGGACGCAACTGCTTCCAGCATGCAGTGTGTGAAGCCATGCGCTGCAGCCGCCGCCATCGTGAATGGTCTAATTTCTCACTGCGAGGAAACGTACGTAACAACCAAGCAACGGTTGGCCAGCAGAGCCCCCCAGCATGGCAGCAGTACGCCACGCTATGCATGATAAGTCACCCTGCGCGCTGCGGGTTCTTTACCTGCCTTTGCGTCGATGCGGGGAGCATGCATGTCCCGGCGGGAGCACCGCCAACGAATGCGCGTCAAGCGCAGAGACCTGCAAGCTCCATTCCTTACAGCACACCCCTTTTGGCAGCTGCCTGGTTGCTGGGAGGTGAAGGGGCGCATCAATGCACCCTTGCCCTGAAGACGCCCCAGCGGCGGGCGGGCAGGTTTTGGCAATCAACCCCCGAGGCAACCCCTGCAACCAACCCCCGAGGCTACCGAGGCACCCCCCTTGCAAGCCTGCTGTAGTCGCCCATGCCCATGCCCAGTCCGGGCCTTCTCCCACAGCCCCCATCTCCACATACATACGTGGCAGGCGGCGTGGGGTGCGGTGCTCTTTGTACGAATGGTGGGCGGGCGTCGTCCGCCGGGGGCGGGGGGGGGGTTCCGATTGGGGCTTTGGGCGTCAAGCTAGGGGATGGAGCGCGTACGTGAGAAAGATTTAACAAAAGGAAACAGAAACGGAAACCGAGCAAAGAAACAGGAAAGCAGGAAACAGGAACCAAGCGTGCGTGTAGTGCGTGCGTGCGTGCGTGCGTGCGCGCTACGCGCGCGCTTCATTGGGTGGAAGAGGCTTAAGCGGGCGGGCGTTCGGGGCTTCAGGCTGCTGGGGGTAGGTCAGGCAGGCGGGTAGGGGGTTGGGGCTCAGCCACCAGGGGTGGGGGTCAGTTGTGTGGAAGGCGCGACTGCCGTGCGCCGCGAAGCGCATGCACACAGGGCGGGGCGCGCGCAGGGAAGACTAAGTTTGTACAGACAGTGTCAGAGCGTCAGCTCCCCTCGTTGCCCCGTCCCCCCCTCGTCCGTTGGGTGAGGTAAACGCAGGCAGGGAGGACGCGCGATGTATGGGTGCCGTGAGCAGCATCCGTCCGTCCTGCGGGTGGATGGCCATGCGGCGCCGCCATGTATGCCTTCATCCCAGACTACGCAGGAGATATCGATGAATTCACGTTTTCGCAGGTTACAGATACTCCTTTTGTGACTTCGTTCTAGTTTATCATATGCCTCGCTCGCCGTATGTAGCTCGCTCGCGCGCCTCGCTGCAGCCCAGCCAGCCATGCATAGCTCGCTAACTACCCGGGGCGGCTTCGACCTCCGCTTCCCCGTGCAGGGGTCCATACATGAGCTCGTTGAGGCCCTGGCGGCGGCGTGCATGCTTGGGGCCACGCCCCGTGGCGGCCATACCTGCCTCCTCCCCAGCGACAACGCCGCCAAGATAGATGCTGGCTTCTACGGTCGCCGCGTGTGCAGCAACAAAGCCGTCGGCTGCTGGGCATGTACGTCGCCGTGCGGCAGGTAGGTGGTCTGCGGTGTAGGCTTCGTCTGGGCGGCCCCGTGCGTGCCTGGCCCACCTGCCCCTCACTTGTCGCGCCCGCCCTAAATGCTTTAATTTGGTTGTTGGCACGTCGTCGACCAACGAGCTTTCTGGCAACATTTAAAAGCCCCGTGCCCCTCGGGGGCTGCCGCATCGAACGCCGCCGCCCGCTGCCCCCAGCCGTACGTGGACAAGCGACATCAAGACAGGCCCCAACCGACGCCGCCTTCATGCGCGTACGCACGCACGCGCGCCGCGGTCCTATCCTGCCTTAGCGCCCTAGCCATCGATGCCAGCCAGCCGCTGCCCCAGGTCCTGGACCATACTATGTGAAGATAAAGTTTCGGATGGAATGCATCGGCTCGCCGGGCCCTGCTGCCAGGCGATAGCCCCGCCATGGCGGCCCTGCGCCTGAGCGCGCGCCCCCCTCCATCCACCCTCACCCCAAGCAGGTAGGGCCCCACGGAGCCCCGCCAGCCGCCGCTGAGCCGCAGCCGCATGCAGCCGCGCCGCCCGGCCACCGGCACGCGGCATTTGCGCTCCCAGCGCGCACACATGCTCACGTGCGTGCTCCCCTGCCGTGCATGCCGCATCACGGGCAGGAGCAACGGCGCCGCGGCGACCGCGTCATCAGAAAGGGCAGAGTCGGAGCGTGAGATAAAATGCGAGCGCGCGAGTGCGAGTGGGTGCGATTGAGTGCGGCCAGGCTAGGCGACCGTGGCAGCGACCAGCGACCCATGACCCCTCCCGCCTCACGCCGAGCCCGCGTGCGTGCCTTGCCGCGCTGGCCGCGCCAAGCACAGAAGACCGCTCGCCCGGCCGCGCCTGGCCCCTGGCCTCGCCGCCGAGCACGTACGCCATGTCGCCGTGCCGCCAATAGGCGGCAGGCAGATGAATGGGCATCGAGTGTCGATAGCATCGAGCACGCATCAAGCATCGAGCACCGGCGCAGCCGCATGTCCCCCGGCCGACGACGCCACGACGCCACGTCATCCATGTGGAGCCTCTAGATAGAGCTGCGCAGCTGCGGAGCGTGCAACCGAGCGTCTCCATCCATCCAGCCAGCCATTGCCTTCGTCCGTAAGCCCCACGCGGCCGTTTGCCAGTGACGACGCCGACGCCACCATTCCAATCGCCGCCGCTTCGACGGTACAGCTAGCGGGGCCACGCATGGAGCCACGGAGCGCGCAAGCGAGCCGTAGTGTGGCCACGCCTCCGTCGGCGCTGCGGTGCTGATGTGCAGCAGGTGGCCCCCGCCACCCGCAGCCGCCGGCTCCCCCCACCTGCTGCGATTACCTGCCGTGCCTCCACGGCAGGATGCGGAGTCACCACAAGTGCCACGACTGCAGCCGCCCGGACAGCCGCCCATCCCACCAGCACCCGCACATACATGTCCGGTACATCACACGGCCGCCCATCACGCCAGCACCCGCACATGCGCCGGCGGACAGCCGAGCACACGCCCGCCCAGCTGCTGGGTGTCAGCCAGCAGCTGCGCACCGCCGGTGCAAGCACACCGCCAGCACGCAGCTAGTCCGCCAGCGCCCAGGGGCAGTGGTACGTCACCTCCCCCGCCCGCAGCGCCGCCTCGAACGACCACACCCGCACCGTGGCGTCCGCCCCCGCAGTCACCAGCCACCGGCTCACCCCGTCGCCGCGCCACGGCTCCCCGCCCGACCCACCACCGCCACCACCACCATCACCGCCTGCCTGCGCCAAGGGCGGCACGGCCCCGGCCCCGGCAGCTGCGGCGGCCGCGGCCGACCCCGGCCTGCTGCTGCTGCCGCCGCCGCCCTGCTGCTGGCCGCTGGCCGCTGTGCGGCGGTGCACCCAGGCTATGGAGCGGGTGTTGCCTCGGTGGCCCCGCAGCGTGGCTATGCGCGCGGGGCTGCGCATGTCCACCAGGCTCCACACGGCTGCGGGTGGAGGAGGGGGGCACGAGTGGGCCCCGAGGGGTGGTGGGGTAAACAGCGGGGGGAGGGGCAGTTTGGGGCGAGCGCACGTGAGGCTGCCTGCCGCTAGGGCGACCGGGATCCACACGGCTGCGGCGAGGGGGTGGGCGGGCACGAGTGAGCGGGCCGGGGGTGCGCATGCGGCGAGCTAGGCGAGCGAGCCAAGGCCAGCCAAGACAGCACCCTTTGCCTGCTTGTGTCACAACCGCCGCACAAGCCTTACCAGTCTGCCATCTACGGCACGGCCCCACCCCGCGTCCCCACCGGAGCCCGGCCTCAACCCTGCAACCAAAGCGGCCCGGGCCCAGACCAACCGCACCCAAGCTACATGAGTGACCAGCCCCAGCCCGAGACCTACGGTACTCGCTCCTTGTGGCTACCCGTTGCCCTGCGGCCCCTTCCCACCCACCCGCCACCCACACATACATCGCACGTACGCGCGCCTACGCACCCGCGGTGCCGATACCATGCGCGCACGGCCGGGCTCACTCAACATGCAGAGAGAGGCGGCCGGCTCCAGCAAGCCCTCCGGCCCCCGCTGGCCCCACACCACAGGTAGGCACACGTATGCGCGCATCACACGCACCCGCGGTGCCATCGTAGCAGGCCGAGGCCAGCAGGCTGGGGCAGTCCGGGTCAAAGGCCACCGACCACACGTCCTGCTCGTGCGCCCGCCACACCGCCGCCTGAGGGGGGGAAGGCAGCGAGGGGCCGGCGGCAGCAGCAGCAGCAGCAGCAGCAGCAGCAGCGCGGCGCGAGCCGTCATGCGCCTGTTTTGGCACGAGGGCAGACTCGAGCCCGCCGCACAGCTGGCGGCGGTGGCAGGCGCGGCGGTGCGCCCAACCCGCCAGTGGTACTGCCTCCTGGCCGCCGCCGCTCTCCTCCGGGGGGACTCTGCTGCCCGCCGCACGCCCGGCCCTCGGCCCACGGCCCATCGCGCGCCAGCTGACCTGCGCGCCTACCTCTGTTGCCCGCGATCGGCGCCGCCGCACACCGCCTGTCCGACCCCCGCCGGCAAGCACATGCCCGCACCCCGTCCAGCCGGCCCCGCGCCCCGCGCCTCCGCACCTCCTCGCCCGTGGTGATGTCCCACACGCGCACCGCCCCGCCCGCGCCCCTGCGGCCGCTGTAGCCGCCCGCCAGCAGCTGCCCGCCTGGCGCCCAGGCGGCGCAGTAGCAGTGGCCGTTGGTGTCGCCGTCGCTGCGGCGGCAGGCAAGCAAGGAGGGCAGCGGCGTGTGAGGACCAGCGTGTCGGGTCGAGCGATGGGCACTCGGGGGCTTGTGCGGAACGAGGGGTAACACATACACCAGCCGTTTCGGGTGAGGGGGCGGTTGGGGTCCACAAGTTAATCGAGGGTTCACCGAGGGTTCATCGAGGGTTCATCGAGGGTTCATCCAGGGTTCATCGAGTATTCATCGAGTATTCATCGAGGGTTCATCAAGGGTTCATCGAGGGTTCATCGAGAGCTTATCGAGGGTTCATTGAGAGCTCATCGAGGTTTTATCGAGGGTTTATTGAGGGTTCACCGAGGATTTATCGAGGGTTCATCGAGGGGTCATCGAGGGTCATCGAGGGTCATCGAGGGTTCATCGAAAGCCAGTGGTGGCGAGCAAATGGCTTGTTGGCCCGGTGGGCGGTGAGGCGCCGAGGGGCCGGAGGGTTGGGCGCCTTGCCAGCAGCCGTGAGGGGGCTGCCTAGACGAGGGCCGTGCGCTGCGTGGCTCGGGGAGGCGACGGCGCGCAGTAGCTGGCCGTGGCCTGATCGTGCATTCAAGGCATGGCGGGGGAGGAGGGGTTGGCGCACTGCTCAGGCCGCAGCCAGAGGTGGCGCGGCGCAGCAGGCAGGGCTCGGGTTGAGGATGCATGCCGCAGGCCAACCGGAGCTAGGTCACAGCCTGCGGGGCACACAGACCTGATAGCATAGGGAGCCGAATGGGGACGCTGTCGGGTGCGTGGAGAGACTGATGTCATAGAGGTGCCAAAACAGGCGCCGAACGGGCGGACAGTCTTTCCCAAAGCTCTGAACGCGGCTTCTCGGTCGATCGCGACACGTCGTGGCTTGAAGGCTCTCTTCATGACAGCAGAACCCGCTTGCGCAAAGTTGGAAATGTAAAACGGGTCGCGCAAACAAGATACGAACATCGTCAGTCAAGGTGTGCGCTCGTCGTGCTTGCGGCTTCGTTCTTTCGTTCCTCATGAAGCTTGCTGACAGCACGCACACGCGTGACCTCGTTGGCTTGGACCGCGAAAAATCAGCATTGTATGTCGCTTTGTTTCACGCACGTGTCCCCTCGTGTCCAAGCATATGCGCATTGCCCGAAATGGCTTAGGACCCGACCTGCCTGCACAGGACATACACTCGCGCCGGCTTTTCATGAGGCACCAAGACACTTCTCGCGCAGGCTCCGGATCAGCAGCGCGCCCGAGCCCCTGACGCAAGGAAGGCACAGGCTGCCGGGTTCGGATCCAGAATGTGTGCGAATAAGCCGCAGCTAGCGACAGGCCCCGTGATCGTGACCCCCCGAGGCAGGAGGAAGGCAACCCCCATCCAGCGCTGTGCCCCTGCGGTTGATGACGCGTGGCGGCTCGCTGCGATCCGGACCCGATGGGACCCTCCATTGTCCGCGCTAGCTACTGCGCCGCGACCCTCGCTTCCCTTGCCCCCACCCCGGCGCCGCCGCCCGCGCGGTCCCGGCCCCGCTCGCTAGCGTGCGGTGCCCCGTCATGGGCGGGGGGGGGGGGGGGCCTGCGTAAGGTTTGAGTTGTTTGCGGCGGACGGGTCTGAACGAACACCGACGGGCC
>BDDC01000385.1:51833-65104 GCA_001662425.1 Chlamydomonas sphaeroides
GGCCTGACCAACGTGAACGGCAGCCCCGACTCTGCCGCACCCCTGAAATGCCGCCAGCGCGGTGCTCGTTAGCCGTGCATCGATGCGCCATGCCACACGTTCCATGCCATATCATGCAGCACGTGCGCGCTGTATGCTGCCGTACACATGCAGCCACGCGCGCACCTGGGCACGTAGGTGCAGTGCAGCAGCTGTCCTCCCCGGTCGCCGCCGCTGCTGCCGTCGTCGCCTGGCTGCAGGCCGTCCCACACCGTCAGCTGGCGGCCGCCGTGGCAGCCGGCAAACAGGTAGGCGGAGGGCGACCAGGCCACGTTCCACACAGAGCCGATCTCGGGGTGTGCCTCAACCTGAGGCGCGGAACAATAGGACAAATAACCAAGGAGCACATGGGACGTCAGCATATGTGGAACACGCTAAACACGCACGCGCATGCGTGTGTGTGTGTGTGTGTCATGCATGGGCCGCACAAGATGCGCGCGGTGCCATGCGGTGCCCGCACCCGCAGCGGCGTGGGCGTCCAGGCTTGCGTGGCGCTCGCCGGCCCGTCCGCCTCGCCGCCCTCGCCGGCGGCCTCGGGCCAGTGCTTGTCGCGCCACTCGACCGCATCCCACACCGCAATGTGCCCGTCGCCGCCTGCGGGACGGAGCGGCGCGCAGCAAGCGGTGGGGCGACGGAGGCGCACGAGTCTGCGCCGGTGATCTACCTTGCTCGGGAATCATGGCATGGGGGTGAGGCGCAGCGCAGCAGAGCAAGATGCGCCGGGGCTGCGGTGGCGGGCGAGTCGCCGGGACGCAAGCAGCATTCCCACATGCACCTCCCAGTCCGGCCTGACCCGGTCCGGCCCCGCCCCGCCCCAGCCGCTGGCCCCCGGCGCCCGGCCGCACCCCCAGACACCAGCCGCGTGCACCAGGTGTCGAAGGCCGCCGCCGTGACGAAGCCGGCGCGGGGCGACCGCAGCAGCAGCTCGGGCACCTCGGTGCGGTCCAGGCGGTAGACACGTAGCTGCGGTTGGGGATAGATGGGTGAGGGGTGGGGCCAGGAGTGACGGAAGCCCCTGGGGTGTGTGTTCAGAAATAAGTATGTGTGTGCGGGCGGCGCTCGCCCCTGCACGCCGCCTGCACGCCCTGCGGCCCAGCTGGCGCCCGCTTCCTTCCTGCAGACCCGCCCCCCCTCCGCATCTGCCTCCCCCTCCGCTTCTTCCTCCCCCTCCGCATCTGCCTCCCCCTCCGCTTCTGCTCCCCCAGCCCCATCTGTCTCCCCTTCCCCTCCGCCTGCCCAGCCCGCCCCCTGCCCCGCCCCTCCGCCTCCCCGCACCGTGCCGTCGTAGGAGCCGCTGGCCACGCACACCTCGCCGCCCGCCACCGCCACGCAGCTGACCAGCGAGGTGTGGCCGTGCAGCGCCATGAGCTGACCCACGCCCACATCCCTGCTGGGCTCAGCGCCGCCCGAGGACGCCCCCGGCCCCTCCACCGCCGCCGCCACCTCGCCGGCGCCATCTCCACGCCCCGCCGCCTCGGCCGCCTTCTGCTCCTGCTCCTCGTGCTCCTGCTCGTGCGGCAACGGCAGCGCCCACAGCCCCACGCTCCTGTCCTGGCTGGCCGTGGCCACGTAGCCGTTGATGGGCGCCAGGCAGGCCGCCATGATGCCCTGGCCGTGGGCCTGGGGCTGCTCGGAGGAGGCCGCCAGGCGCGCGTCCCACATCCGCACCTGCGCGGGAGGGGCGAGGAAGGGGCGGGGAGGCACGGTCGAGGCGGAGGCTCCCGGGGCAGCGGGGCGGGCAGGGCGGGCAGGGCGGGGATGTAGCCCGCATAGCTCGTACCAACGTTACCGATAAGTCGGCTATGCTGTATCGCTACGCTTCACAGACGCAGTTGACGAGGACACGGCACGGGGGCCTGGGCGGGGGATCCCGTGCCGGCGAGATCAGACCAGACACACACAAACACGCACGCGGGGGGGAAGCGCAGAGCGGCGCCTTAGCTAGGGTGCGGAGCTACGGCACGATGCGGCCGCCCCAACCAGCCTTGAGGTTGCGGCGCGGCAGCCAGGCTGCGGCCTTGCGGCGCGGCGTGGCGGCCTGCAGGCGGGTGCCTGGCTAGGTGCGCGTGTGCCTGGATGGCGGGCGCGGGCGGGGGCCGCACGCACCGTGCCGTCCGCCGAGGCCGAGGCCAGGCGGCTGCCTCCGGGCCCGCCCAGGGCGAGTGCGTCCACGTAGTCCTTGTGGCCGCCCTGGGTGGACAGGGGCCGGAGGGCGGCCAGGTCCCACACGCGGACCTGGGGGCGTCGCGGGGGTTCGAGCAATGAGGGGCGAGGGAGCACGTTGGCGGGGGTAGGGGCGCGACGGGAGAGGGGGTGGTGGCGGAAGGCCACGGAACGCTGTGGAGGGCGCCGATGAACCACAGGGCGACAGCGGGCGCCGCGCCTCGCTCGCCTCGGCATCGCACCGCATGCGCTCGCACGCACGCAGCGTACCGCCGCCGCGCCGTCGTGCTTCTACGCAGAGTTCGTTCCCCGACATAGATTGCGATACGATAGAGGCGTAACTCCAAGCGTGCCGTTGCCGTGGGGTGCCATCGGAGGGTGTTTCTGACGCCCCACCGCGTACCGTTTTGTCGGTGCTGGCGCTGAACAGGATGCCGCCGTCCTCCGCCACCGCCAGGTCCTGCACTTGGCCCTCGTGGCCACGCAGCACGCCTGCCAGATTCCAGCCGGATCCAGATCCGGCAGCAGATACAGGTGCCGGAGAAGCAGGTCCGGATCCGGCACCACATGGGCCCGGCTGCCGGCGCCAGACGCAGATGTCGCCAGTTGACAGACCGACCAGCAGGGCGCCGCCGTCCGGAGCGAAGGCGAGCGCCGTCACCAGCGGGGGCTTGACGGTGCCACTGGCGGCGGCCGGGGTGGCGGCGGCGGCCACGGGAGCTGCGCTCGCGGCAGTGCCGCTGGGCGCTGTGGCGGCGCCGGCGGCCGTGGGGCCGGCGGGCAGTGAGGGCAGCGCCGTCGCGTCGATCAGGGCGACCTGCACTCGGACCCCGGGGCCGCAACATCGGGCGGAGGTGGCGGCAGCAGCTGAGGGAACGGTTCGGGCAGCAGCCCAGGGGGCGCCAGCGGACGTGCCACAATAAAGCCCACACCCCCTGCTATGCTGCTGCAAGGGACGCCGACGCCACCACCCGCAACCGGGGATGCCAGCACGCAGCCCCACACACGCATGACCTCCTGCATGGCTCCTGCGCTGCCATTGAGAGCCAGGCCCCCGCCCCCATCCTCCTCCGAAGGCGCCCACCTGAGTGCCAGCGCCCACGTCCCACAGCCGCACGCAGCCGTCCACGCCGCCCGTCGCGAGCAGCAGTGCCGCCGCCGCCCCGCCGCCACGTGACACAACCGTCGCGGCCGCGCCAGCGCCCGCGGTCACCTTGACAGCCTTCTGGCTGGGGCGCAGGCCAGGGCCGGGGGCCCCTGCAGGAGCCGGAGGGGGCGCGAAGGCGCAGCACAGCGCCGCCCTGGCCCCGGGGTGGCGCAGAAGCGTGGTGCGGGTGGGCGGCGGCGGCGCGTCCGCGCGGCTGTAGACGGGCGCGCTGGGCTCCGCGGCGGCGGTGTGCAGCGGCTCGGCGCTCGGCGGCGCGGCGGCGCGGGCCGCAGCCGACGGCTCGGCGGCGGCGGAGCTGGGGCTGGGGCCAGGGACGGGCGGCTGCAGGCGCCACAGGCAGACCTGCGGCGCGGGGGCGGGCCAGGGCCAGAGCCATGGCACGAGCGTTACTCATGTCGTGTGTTTCGTGCTGGTGACGCGGACGTGTGGGTCTGCGATGCTGGGCTTGGGGCAGGTTGGCAGCAACGCGGCCAGCTCACCCCGCCGTGATCGTCGGTGGCTGCCAGGTGGCTGCCGTCGGCGGCTGCCGCGAGGTCTGTGAGGCGGCCGTCGTTGACTGTGAGCATGCACAGCTGCACGCCTGGGAGGGATGGAGGAGGGAAGGGGTGGGGAGGACTGTGAGATGTGTGAGCGGGAGGCGCATGCGTTTGGTGGGGCATGGGCAGCGGGCATCGCCCGCCGCCCTGCAGCCCAAGCAACCCAAGCGAGCGCAGCACAGCCGGGGACCCAAGGACCCAAGGACCAAAGCCCAGCCCCCGCGCCGGCCGTGGCCCCCGCCGCGACCCCGGACCCAAGCGCCGGCCCAGACCACCCACCGGTGTCCGGGTCCCAGATCCGCACGGTCCTGTCCACGCCTCCAGACACAATGTACGACAGCCGCTTGCCACCACCGCCGTCGCCGTCAGCTGTCGTACTGGTGCCGCTGTCGTACAAGCTGACGAAGGCGACGCCGATGAGGTGGTCTAGGTGGCCGGTCAGACGGAGCAGCCGCTCGCCCGACTCCGAATCCTGCAGCAGGACCTGCAGGGCGCCGGAGAGTGCAAGGGTAGAGAGAGAGTCACATTATAATCCTAACGGTGCCTCCATGATGCAACTTCATTGTTAGTTCCGTTGCAGCCGGACCTGCAAGGGGGCCTGGCAAGGTGGGGGACGGCGTACGCGAGAGCATGGCATGGTTCGCGAACGAGGGCGTGGAGGGGCGGGGGTGAGGCAGGGTGTGCCACGGGTGCAGTGCACTTCGTAGGCCACGAGGCTCGCACACTGAGCTGCGCGCGAGCGGCCTGCATGAGGACCCAGCGCACGGCCCCGACGACACGTCACTGCCGCAGGAACCCCCACTACCGAGCCTGCGCCTCACCGAGCCTGCGTTGTTGCAGGAGGCGAAGGTGGCGCCGTCGGGGGAGAAGGCCACCCCCGTGGTGCCCGCGGGCAGGTTGCCGCGCCGCTCGCCTGGTGGGGTAGGGGGCAGGGGCGAGGCGAGACGAGCTGGCCGCGTTAGCTAGGTTCTGCAGGCGTGCGGCCACGGGCAAGCCTGGGCAAGCCTGGGCAAGCCTGGGCAAGCGGGGCGACTGTGTCGCTCGGGTCAACGCTGGCGCTCATCAGCTCCGTCCGCCCCACCTAGCCGTCCGTCCGCCCACCCACCCGCGTGCGATGCCACCAGCGCCGGCCAATGCGGGTACACGGGCGCCGCTATGGTGCACGGCCAGTCCGCGCTCCAGTCCCCCGCGCCGCCGCCACCCCCGCATACTGCTCCGCCGCCGCCGCCGCTGGCCGCCGCGACTGTGGCTATCGCGCTCGCGGCAGCGCCGGTCGCCGCGGCGGCGGACGCCACGGCGGCCGCTGCAGCGGCGGTGGCGGCGGCGGCGGTGCGCAGTGCGGCAGCGCGCGTGGCGGAGGCGAGCGGCGTCTCTCGCGCCAGGTTGAGCAGGGTGGCGGGGTCGCGCTCCAGGGCCGCGTGGTCGCGAGTGATGAAGCGCACCTGCGGAGCCGGGGCGGTGGCGGTGGCGCGGGAGCCAGGCAGCGGGGTAGGGCGAGCATCGCCCGGCTAGCGGTGCACACATGAGGTGCTGCGCACTTGACACGTGTCGCGCGCCGGCGGCGTGCTAAGGTGACGGGCAGCCGTCCATCCCCCCACAAACACACACTCCAGGGTTATTACGAACACACTCCAGGGTGCCACATGAGAGTGGCCCCATGCGCCGGCCGCTCACCACGTCATGCGCTGCCGGCGAGTCGAGACAGGGCAGCGTGAGCAGGTCGCGCAGCAGCGGCGCGCCCAGGCGGCTGCCGTACACCTGTACGGCGGGGGGCAGCAGGGGCCGGAGGGCGGACATGCGATGATGAGGGGTACTGGTCACGACGTCACGGACGGCGGCGCGGTTGTGCCGCCCGGCCCGAGCACGCGCCACGCGCGATGACGTCAGGCACACGTACAGAGCACCGTACGGCACCGCACGTGCGGCTGTACGGACTCACCTGGCTCCAGAAGCCGAAGTCCAGCAGCAGCTCGTCCAGCTGCTGCCCCAGCCGCGCCGCCCCTCTCCGGATTTCGACCTCGGCCGGAGGCTGCGGCGCGGCCTTTGGCTGGGCGCCTCCGCCTCCGGCCGCGGCCGTTGGCAGCGGCTTGGCCCCGGGCTTGGCCGCAGCGCCTCCGCCCCTCGGGCCTCGGGCCTCCGCAGCAGCAGCAGCGCTGGGGCTGGCCCCGGCGCCCGCCTCGGCGCGGGCGGCCGCGAGGGCCAGCGCCAGGTGCCTCACCGCATAGCGCAGGCTGTAGGCCTGTGGCGTGGAGGGGACGCACAGCACGCGGGGGCGGGAGGGTTGCGGGCAGTACGGCCGGTCGCTCCGCTGCCCCGCAGGCAAGAGGTGTCCCCCGGTGCCCCGGCCCCATGACACAGCGGCCCCACCTGCGGCCGCTTGGAGCGCTTGACGTCCCTGAGCACCCACTCCGCCAGCCGGGCGTGGCCGCGGCCCTCGCGCAGGGCTATGCCCGCAGCGGCCAGCACCGCGGCGGCGGCGGAGGACGGGGCGGCGGCGGACAGGGCGGCGGGGCCGGGGCCAGGGGCGGCGGCCTCTCGCAGCCACTCCAGGAGCGACCTGCCGGCGGCATGGGGGGGGGAGCGGGGTGCAACACCCTGAGGGCGCGAGCTCCGGCAATGGCAAATAGCGACAATGGCAAATAGCGACGCTCGCTGCAAAGCAACAGCAGGGCGGTGCACCCACAGACGCCGTGCCAGCACCCAGACAGCAGCATCATGCCGGCACCCAGGTTGACGCCCCTGACGCAAGCAAGCGGGTCCCTCAGGCACCGCCGCCCAACACGGTCGCCCTCCCTCCCGGGCCCACCTGTGCGCCGCCTCCAGCCGGTAACCGCGGCCCACGGCAAAGGCGGTGCCCCAGCCCGGCAGCAGCGGCAGCGCGGGCGCCAGCCCCAGTGCCCCCAGCGCCGCCAGCGCGGGCGGCTGCGGTGAGGCCAACATCAGCTCCAACACAGCCGCCACCTGGCAGGGAGGAGCAGGAGCGGCAGGACGAGGAGCAGGAGCAGAGGTCGGGCGGGAAACGGCGGCGATTGCGTTGGCGCATGGCCCGCCACGGGTACTCGGCATCCCGACCCTCGCTGCCCCTCGCTGCCCCAATCCCCACCTGCGAGCGCTGCTGCTGCGACAGGCGGCCGAGCGCCGTCGCGAAGAGCGCGCCGTAGGCCGAGGGCAGGTCGGCGGGGGCCGCGGGCGGCGGCGCGGGGCCCGGCGCGGGGGCCGGCGCTGGCAGCAGTCGGCGTATGGAAGCCAGCAGCGGGCTCGTGGGGGCGGAGGTGGGCGTGGAAGTGGGGCTGGAGGTGGAGAGAGGTGTGGCGATTGCAGAGTTGAGGCAGTGCGCGATCGCGGCCAGGATGTGGGCTGGCTGTGGCCGGGTGGTGAGCAGCAGGCGGCAGCGGCGCGGCAGCTGCGGGAACAGGTCGCGCAGCAGCAGCAGCAGCCTGCGAGGCCAGCAGGCACGGAGGGGGGCGGGGCAGGAGGGCAGGGCATTGCGCACTGCCCCCGTACGGCGAAACGGATGGTGTGTCACGGTGTGCCGTACGTGTGCGGCAGTGCGGTACGGTGTCGTACACGCTCGCCTGTTCTCGTGCGCCAGCCCTCGCGGCCCCTCCGCCTCGTCCAGGCCGTCCAGCAGCAGCACCACCTGCAGGGCGTGTGCTGGGCTGCCTTGAACACTTGACTGTAGTAGCATTATGATGGGCCTCATGATAACCTGTCATGGCTTGACGAAGTTTGCCAAGCGCCTTAGCACCCCCAACCCACCTGCTCCTCGGCCGCCGCCGCCTCGCTCACCCCCGCCGCCGCCGCCGCCGCCGCGCGCGCCGCCGCCTGCTGCTGCACCAGCCAGCGCGGCGGCGGCAGCTCGCCGCCGCCCTCGTCGTCGTCATCGAGTGCCAGGGGCGGCGGCGGCCAGAAGTCGGCCAGCGGTGTCCGCAGCAGCACGTTGAAGGCAGTTTCGGGCTTGGACAGCGCGGCGAGGGACTCTCGGGACAGCGCTGCGCCGGTTGAGGTGGATTGAAAGGGAGGCGCGGTGCAGGGATGACGTGCGCCGCAGGGCGACGGGCGGGGCCGCAGGTGCACAGCGCGCCGGCAAGAGGCCCGGGCAAAGGGAGGCGCGGCGGGGGCCGCTCCCCCCAAGGGCTCGGCGGCGATGGTGGCAGCCCACCCAGCCTCACGGGTGGCAGCCCACCCAGCCTCACAGGTGGCAGCGCGCCACTGCGCCACTGCGCCACTGCGCCACTGCGCCACCGACACGACCACACACGGCCATCACGCGCCGCCCTCCCAACACCGCCCACCCACCCACACAGCCACCCACCCACCACCCACCCAGGTACTTGGCCCGCAGGAAGGGCGCCACCGCGCCCCCGCCTCCCCCCGGGGCCGCAGCCAGCTGGAAGGCCAGGCTGTGCACCGCCACCAGCGCATCGCAGCTGGCGTCGTCGCCCGCGCGGCAGTGGTGGGAGGCCAGGGCGATGGCGGGGCGGGAAGAGGGGGAGGTGGCGGCAGAGGCTGAGGTGGCGGGGGCGGGGGTGGAAGCGGAGGCGGAGGCGGGGCGGGAGGAGGCGGGGGCGGGGCGGGCGGCAGGCGGCGCGAGGGAGGCCAGTGCGGCGGCGGCGCCGTGGGACTTGCCGCAGGCTGCGGGGCCCACCAGCGCCAGGGCCCTGAGGGAGCAGGAAGGCAGGGGGAGGGAGGAGCGGAAGGGGAAGCAGGGAGGTTTTGTGCATGCAGTCGTACGGACGCGTACGGGCGCTTTGGAGCGACATGTACGACAGTACGGCAGGGCGGGCGTGGACCAGCGGTACAGGGCGCCGCACCTGAACCGCTCGTCGCCGGGCGGCAGCTGCAGCCACTGCGCCACCGCGCGCTGCGCCCAGCCCGACCAGCCGCCGCCCGGCTCCTGCCCCGCCAGCTGCTGCCCCTGCTGCTCCCCTTGCTGCGACAGCTGCTCTTGCGGCACCTGCTCCTTCGGCTGCGGCTCCTGCGGCTGCTCCTGCGGCTGCGTGTCGTGGGGCTCCAGCAGGAACAGCAGCTTGAGCTGGGCGTTGACCAGCTCCAGGGCCTGGGGGGAGGGAGGGAAAGGGAGGGAAAGGGAGGGGAAGGGAGGGAAAGGCTCGAGGACCGGTGTCGCGAGCCGGGTTTTACTGCTGACTAGGTTCACGCGTGTTGAGACAGTGAAGCCAGAGGCAGGCAGGTCGCTGCTGGCTCTGGGCTGCGGCACGGCGTGCACCTACGGACACGCATGCTTGCCCTCCCGCCGCCCCCTCCGCCGCCTGGATGGCGCCAACCCCCGTCCCCTTAGCCTAGCGGGCTGGAGCCAGGGGCGCGCTCAACATCCCTGCACGGCCACCCCCTGCCCCTCACCTGCTCCCCAATGGCCCCCAGGATGCGCTCGCGGTCGGCCGCCACCGTGGCCTGCGCGTTGCGGATGTCGATGCCCTGAGGCCGCAGGCAGCAGGGGGGCGGGGGGGCCGGGGGCCGGGGGTGGGGGTCCCCGTGCGGCCAGCCGCTGGGGTGCTGAGGCGGCCGGGTTGTAGGGTGGCGATGCTGAGGTTGTTGTTGCCATCGTGACGCCTGCAATGGCCACAACGGCGCCTGCCGTACCTGGTACAGCTCGCCCATGCGTCGCCGCGTGGCGGGCTCCGCCAGGAACGTTAGGTGGCGCAGGCCGCGGACCTGGGGAGGCCGAAGGCAAGGGGTCAGACAGGCGTGAGCAGGGGTGGGGCCGTGTTCGTGTTCGTGACGGGACCGCACATATTGCTCGCCGCTTCCGCTGCCCTGCTCGGCCCGCTGCCCTCCCTTGGAATTCGAACCCGGGGCACGCCGCGTCACTCGAGTCCCACCCTAAGCGTGGTCCACCACTCGAAGAGGCACCAGATGCGGGTAAAGGGCACGCAGGCAGGGTCCAGGCACACCAGCGTGCCCTGCGCCAGCCGCACGGCGACCTGCGGGGTGGAGGCGGGGCACGTTGAGTCGGGTGGGGGCCCCTGGAAGGCTGAGCTGGCGGCGAGCAGGCGGCGATGCACCCCCGCCTGCGCCCCTTCCGACGCCAACCCATGCCGCCCTCCGAGCGCAGCCCCGTGCCCACACGAAACACACACGGCCTTCCCCCTCCGCACTCCCCTCCCCCGACTGCCCCCCACCTCCAGGTCCGCCAGGTCCTGGCTCTGCTGCTGCCCGGGGTGCTGGTTGATGGCCAGCACGTCCACCCAGCAGAACACCTGGGGGTTAAGGGATGGGGAGGGGGAAGGGGAGCGGATGTCGACACCGGCGGTGCAAAGCACTTGGCCGGTGCTGCCGCCGGCACCGTCGTCTGGCCAATGCCCCGACGCACCTGGTCGGGGTCTGCGCTGTGCAGCTGCGGCCGCAGAGGGGGCACGGGGCGGAACAGGGCATGAGAAGACACATGACCACGGTTGGACGGGTGTGCGCGCGGTCTGCAACCAGCGCGCCGGCGTCTCCTTGCAACATGCTGCAACACATTGCACGGTGTTCGCCCTCGCGCCACGCATCGCCTTCTCCTCCCAGCAGACCGCCCCACACCTGGTGCCGCAACAGCGCCACCGTGGCATGATGGGACCTTACGTACGTCGCCGACTGTCAAACACCTATCATCACACCTGTCATCACACGCCGTGCGCCCACCCCTCACCCCTGCCCCGCGCCCACCCCTCACCCCTGCCCCGCGCCCACCCCTCACCCCTGCCCCGCGCCCACCTGGTGCTCCAGCAGCGCCACTGGCATGTAGCACGCCTCATCATTGAACAGCAACAGAACTATCGAGCAGCTGATAACCAGCTAGTAACACAGCTGTAGAAGGCATCAACGACTCCTCCCTGCCTTACGCCCACCTGGTGCTCCAGCAGCGCCACCAGCGTGTGGAAGGGCATGCTCCAGGCGTAGCTGATGAAGTAGGTCAGGCGGCCGGAGCACGAGTGCGGCTGCGTGTCTACGTAGCGGCACCTGCGTGGCGGTGGGGGTGCCATGTGGGTGCAGGGGGATGGGAGCCCGGGGGAGAGGAGAGCGCGTGCAGGGGAGGCAGGGAGCGGGGAGGGCTGGCAGCAGGGACAGGTAGAGGGCTGAGGGGTTGGCGTCTGGTGGGTGTGACGGGAGGCAGACCGGCGGCAGGCGGAGCAGGCGGCTACGTAGGGCTCCCCTCCCGGTCCCTCACTTGGTGGCTGACGTGGCGGGCAGCACCACCTTGTTGAGGATGTCGTACGTGGTCCAGCCCTGGGTGGGGCCGGGTGGGGGGCGGGCGGCGCGGATAAGTTGGCGGGAGAATGGCATCGGAGCGGTCCGGGCTGGGGGCCATGGCCGATGCAGCCCCTGCCCTCCTGCTCGCCGGCGCAGCTGTCTGGGGCCCCAGACACGCTGCGCTTGCCACAAAGCCACACACATGGTTCTGTCTTACTATTATACTTATACCTATTTCTGAACACACATGCCCGCTGCCCCGCCCACGCCACCCCCCGACCCCTGCCGCGCGAGGGCCCCCGCCCGCCGGCTCCCCCGCTGCATCGTCGGGCCCCCGCCCGCCTGCTCCCCCGCTGCCCTCTCTGGCTCCTCACTGCCCCCTGCTCCCCCGCCGGCACCTGCCTCAGGCCACCCACCGGCTGCACCGTGTCCGCTGCGAAGCGCTTGAGGAAGGCCAACGAGGCTGCGCAGTGCCATACCTCGGGCGGACGGCTGGCTGGGGCGGCCGCGGCGTCGGCAGCGGCGGCAGAGGCCGTGCCGTCGGCGGCACCGGCAGCAACATCGGCAGCTGGCGGAGCCGCGGTACAGGCCGGGGCTGCGGACGCTGGCTTGGCCGAGGGCGGGCGCGACGACGGGGGCGAAGCGCCGCTGGCCGAGGAGCGCGGCGTGGCGGAGGCCGCGCGCGCCGGCGGCGTGGAAGCGCCGCTGGCGGTGGTTGCGGGGTCGGCGGCGAGCCCCGGGTCATGGGCTGCCGCCGGCCCGCTGGCCTGGGGTGTTCCGCGCGGTCGGAGGATGGGGTTAGGCGACGTTACTTCCGCAGGCATGTGTGGCGCTTTGGCATGTCGCGTGCGCGGCCCCGACACCAGTGCGGGTGCACTGGCACACTGTGCTCACCCTGGAAGCGCCGCAGCCCAGGGTTGCAGCTGGACCGCAAGGGCGCTAAGAGCGAAAGGTAGAAGCAAACCGTCGCGTCGTTTTAAAGTTCCGCTCAGCGCCTGAGCGTATAAGCACAGTAACAGGCATGTACTTGCATGTGGGGCTGGGAGCAAGGTTAGGCAACCTATGCGCACGAAGGAACACGCTCGTCCAACTGTGTTCCATGCAGAATTGCTCGTCTTTTGGATGTCTGGCCCGCACCCACAGCATACTTCATTTGTAGGCAATGAGCTGGATAGAAGACATCTTCGTTGGGGCCCTCGCCAAAGGCGTCAATGCCCCCACGCTTGTGCTGCTCAACCTAACGCTTGTCGCGACAGTCGGTGTGCTTGGAGCACTTTTGATACACTCGTCGTTTTACAACAAACCCTTAGTTCCGCATGTCGTGGTGCTCCTTGTGCTCGCCGCTGGCCTGACGGCGTCCGTGAACTGGGTGATCTCGCAGCTCGGCCTCGCGTCTAGCGAGGAGCAGCACAAGCAGCTGTTCGGCGACCAACCTGCTGAGGAAGGGGAGCCTGCCGTAGTCGAGGGAGAGGAGGCCCAGGGCGGCGATGAGCACGCCGATGTCGACGCCACCGACGCCCCGGACAGCAAGAAGGACAAGTGACGCGCCGCGCGAACTCTAGCATCCAGCGACTCGGACCTTGCTATATACCATGAACCCTAGTACATTGTCAGTACCACGGCGGCAGGCGTTGAGCGCCTGCTGCAGCCCCCGCCAGCCGACGGCCGCGTCAACATGCGCCGCCGCCGCGCCATGCCGCCGGCCCCTTCCGCGCCGCTCAACACCGCGCTCGGCTCCCCTACAACCTCGCCGTAGACCTCCCGTCAACGCGGCACCAGGCCCCGACGCCGGCGCAGCGCCGGCGCTGGCGCCATTGGAGGGCGCAGCGGCCGCGGCCGCAGCCGCATCCTCGCCCTCCAGCTCCCGGGCGCCCCACGCGCCTACTCCATACCCCATCCAGCTAGTGGACATGCCAGGTACGACGGCAACGGTAGCACAGCTGATGCACAGCATGTGATGCTACGTAGTGATGTCGTGCAACGTCGATGCGGAGGTGTCGGCCGTGATAGGACCCAACAGTCCAGCTGGAGAAGACGCCGTCCGAGGCCGCGATGTCCTTGGTTGTGGCCTACACCTGAACCCACGCAGCATTGGGCTGCGGCGCAATGCTGCGGCCGCTTGACACGCGCCGCACCCTGGGCCTGCACCCGCCCCCCCCCCCCCCCCCCCCCCG
>BDDC01000386.1:1717-15307 GCA_001662425.1 Chlamydomonas sphaeroides
TGCATCACGCGATGCACGTCCAGGCCGGGCAGCGGCATGGCCCCGCGCCGCCACAGCGCAGGGCGCCGCAGGGCCGCCTGGGCAGCAGCAACCGGCGGCTTCCGTCGCCTGGCGCCGGCGCATCACGCGATGCGCGCCCAGGCCGGGCAGCGGCATGGCCCCGCTCCGCCACAGTGCAGGGCGCCGCTTGGGCCGCCTGGGCGGCAGCACCCGGCGGTGCCCGGCGCATCACGCGATGCGCGCCTAGGCCGGGCCGCGGCATGGCCCCGCTCCGCCACAGCGCAGGGCGCCGCCACATGTGGGCATCAGGGAGCAGGTGATCAGGCGGGCTGGGAAGGCTGGCAACGCATTTCAGCAGGCGGCAGCCTCACCGGCCTGCTCCTCCAAAGCGCAAGGTTGGAGGCGCGGGGCCTGTTCGTCCTCCTCGAGTGTGGGACCTGTGGTGTGTTAAAGAAGCGGCATTTGATTGGCACCGAGTTGGCTGCATGAAACACAAGCAAGGCGTTACCTTGTGCCCATGCCGCCTCAGAGGCTCCCAAAGCGATGCCCTCATCCGCCTCGTCTGGCATATCGTCACTGAGCACAGAGCCCTCAGCGAGGGACCCTACGCTGCCACCACCATCGCTGGCAGTGTACGCGCCCTTATCCCAGAAAGGCCCATCGTTGGCTGGACATTCTAGGGACTGCATCTCAAGCTATAGCTCTGCAGCTGGCGCTGGCGCTGGCACTGGCGCTGGCGCTGGCGCTGGCGCTGGCGCTGGCGCTGGCGCTGGCGCTGGCGCTGGCGCTGGCGCTGGCGCTGGCTGCAGCTCCGGTCCTGGCTGCTGCTGAGCGGCACCGCCCGTGAGCTGCGTCGCGGGATGCCTTGCGGGGCTGGGAGAGGGCGCAGGGCTTCAGTCCATGGGCCGGCCCGCGGCGCGGGGGACTGGGGGAGGGACGAACCTCGGGCCCGGGGTGAAGGGCTGCACCTTCAGCCACACCAGCTACTTGGGTTATGTCGTCACCGCCACCGCCTGCGGCGCACACGGCCTGCGTGCCCTCGGCCTCCGCATAGCCAGTTGGCTCACGAGTGGCGTCGCAGCGCTCGATATGGTTGTTGAACTGCCTGTTCTTATACTGTTTTCTGCAGGCAAGACATTCCCAAGGACCGTCTCGGCTGTATTCCCCCACGCGGTTGTCTGCAATCAGACGCGGCCAAGGCTTCGCACGCGGGCCGCGCATATCGTTAGCTAACACAGCTGGCTGGGAGACAAGTTGTTGGCAAAGAACGAGTAGTTACAAGTAACCGCGCGACGGCGCAACCAGGCATAGTCGCAAGAAGGTGCGGCGGCGCATGCTACAGTCAACTGCACTAACAACCAATTGCGACGTTTGCAACGCTGCGCTTCCAGAGGCTGGACAGCGGCACGAACCCGCGCAACGAACCACGCCCGTGCCATCCCCCGCGGTTGGTCCTGTGCAACCATTCCCGCAACGGTTGCGCCGCGGTTGCTCCCCGGTTGCAAAAGGGCCCAAACGGTTGGTCGGCGTTTGTGCCAGAGTGTGCCAAAGATAACGCTTCGTGCACCATTGCTGGTATGATAGCCAGACAGGGCTATTACAAGCTAGAACGAAGTCAAAGGACAGGGCTGTCAGAAGCAAGCGCACAAAAGAAAGCCCTGGCATGTGGTGCATCGCAGTGCCAGTGTAAATGTGACTGTCTGCCTCTGTTGTCTGCACCTACAGGTACAGCAAATTAAATTGTTAAAGCAGTTTGCTACCACGTTTGCAACACACCGCACCAGGTAAGGTAGCATGTTGCCTTCAAGGCGCGCGCACACGCCTTCAAACACTGCAGTGCTCTGTACAGCAGCCCGATGTTTTCACCGCCCTGCATGCCAAAGGCCGGCCCTATGCCCTGGTACCTCGTATCAGTAGCGCTGGCCCCCGGCGCACCCGGCCTGCCTCGCTCCAGGGGTTGAGCACGTGCTCAGCAGTTGAGCATGCTCAGATCTCGGCCAGCCATGCTCAAAACTGTACAGCACGATGTTTACACCGCCCTGCATGCCAAAGGCCCGCCCTATGCTATGCCCTGGTACCTCGTATCAGTAGCGCTGGCCCCCAGCGCACCCGGCCTGCCTCGCTCCAGGGGTTGAGCACGTGCTCAGCAGTTGATCAGTTGGATCGGTGCAGCAGTACAAGAGGCGGTTTGATAGGCCTGTGTTTGTTGCCAGCGCGTGTTTCATGGCAAATGCGCACCGTCCATGTAGGCCGCAGCAACCTTCATGATGCGAAGGTCAACCTACAGGTGCGCATACGCACGCGTGTCAGGGCGTGGGGGATGCTCGGGATTCGAGCTTGGTGGGGTTGTTACCCCGCCCAGTGGTCGTTCGTGTCGGTCTGCAGGATTGTGGTGGAGTCGGTATGTAGCAGCCATATTCGGGAGCCCCTGCGCCTTTGTGAGCTTGTTTATTTCAGCGCACGTGAGCTGCGTTGGCCTAGTTCGGTTTCAGAGAAGTCGGTGCTGCCATTCGAGGGTCTCGCCACGATGCCCCATAAATGTTCTTGGGCACAGTACGCGAGCACATCTGGGCAGTCGCGTTGGAGACTACTGCGAGAAGGAGGAAAGCGCATAGGCGCACGGCCGAAGCGAGTTTTGGCGAGGCATCTTACGTTGGAACCTGCAAATCGTGACATAGTGTTTTGCAGTTCTGACTGCAGTGTTGTTGTCATTAGGAACCGTCCTCACGGCGAGAACTTCGTTCGTGGAACGAACCATTCATCTCCGGCCTTTCCCATGCATCGTGTCAGAGCCTTCACACCGTCGACATACAAGCATAAATCCCAGCGCTTACAATGAAGATGGTGCAATGGCGCTGGGCAGTTTCAGTGATCGTCTTGGCGCGCGTCGCCGAGGCATTTATAGACTGCTCCTGGTACAACCAGGTGCCAGAATGGCGGACTGACCCAGCGTCTGAGGCCTACTGGATTACGCTGGGGCCGACGCGCCTCGGCAGCGCGGCAAATGATACAACCCGCCTTGTGCCGCTCAACGCCAGCCGTCAGTGGACTAACTGCGGCCCACTGCGACCAGATGTAGTGAGCCAGTAAGTAGTGGTGGCAGCAGTCGGGCTTCCTCTACGAAAGGAGGTTGTTGCTCGCTTCATGACTTGCTTTATTTGGTGAGGCACGTCAGGGGGACACTGCGCGTATGCATTACCCTTGCAGAATATCTATCATCAGCCTCGACTCGGCCCGCAACTCGCGGGTTTGCAAGGTCGACATTCGCACGCGAGGCGGTCAGAGGTGAAAGCGTAGCCAATCGCAATTCCATTCAGGCTGCCTAGCAACCACAGAATATGAGTGGGCGGGTGGCCCTTGCAGCTGATGGCGCTTCGTGTCAGCCGAGCACCCGTGTCGCCCCAGCCTCACGGTTTCCTCCCCTTCCCCCAGCTACTCCTTTGGGCAACACTGCCCGTTTGGGGTGCCGCAGACCCTGGACTTATTCCCAGGTACTGGGTGGCATGGGGGCTTCCAAAGCGAAATTATACGCGATCGATGCAATTACTGGGAAGGACCCACTGCAACGGCCAGCTGCTGACCCTGCCTGGCAGCTACACACATGTATGGCATGCCCGGCGCATACCTGTTTATGTAACTACGGTCACGCTGCCTAGGAGTGCCATAAAGCTTAAAGGGTCTGCCACGTGTAAGGTGTGGTGTGCTGCACTAGCTCACCCTATGGCCCATCTGATACATACACAGGCGTCGCTTGGCCACATCTATCTGCCAAGTCCATCAAGTCTGCCAAAAAGCATCAACAAGCCTTGAGAAAACCCAACGCCACATAAAATGCCATTCCGCCCTACCCTGTCCCCTCCAGGCGAGCGCATTCTCAAGGTCAGCCTTGCCTTCATGGACCTGCCCGAGGACAGCTTCCGGCGAAACACCGTCACACTGGGCTCCCTCTGCCTCATCACCACCTTTGGTGGCGTCCTGCGCAGCGGCAACTTCTCATGCGACACGGGTGTGTGTGTTGCTGATACCGAGCCAGCAGGGATGGGGGCATGACGTGACGGCAGTCGTACCAACCTCTGGTGTTATGTTGCTGCCTTGCGTTGCCTGCATCTTATGCCCGCTCAGCTATAACCGTCAAGGAGCCCAACAGCGGCCTGCTGGGTGGTATCGGTGGCACCACCCGGCTGGACGACACCGGCATCGAGTACATTAGCTCGCTCTTCCTCATCTTCCACCCATGGCCAGGTGCGCATACCGTATCGCTCTGGAATTCTTTTCGGGGTGATGTGCGGAGATAATTTGTGTGACAAAAACAATAAAATTGTTGGGGGCGGCGGAAACGACTTTGCATTTCCGTTGAAATGGCCAGAACGTCGGCGGGGCGCGGGGATGGCCCAGGAGAGACCGCGTGTGGATTCTTTCTTCACGCGATGCGCTGTGACCGTGCTTTGGGGGACTTTGCTGCGCGTGCTTCAGGGCTGGGGGCCGCTAAGCGCCACGGACGGAGTGGGGCAGGCGGGTGTGACTGTGGCTGCCGCCGCAGCGCTCGATGGGGGCGGAAAAGACGAGCTAAAGGCCAGACGGCAGCAGAATAGAATTCAGTTCAGATAAAAGAAATATTACCCCGCGTCCCTAGGAAACAATTCTAATGGAAACGACTTTGGAGCAATACGGTATGTCAGCAATCAAAGTTGCAGCGGTAGATTGAGCATGGTCTCCTTCAGCTGGCCGTTTAGACTGATACCCTTTCCATATCCAAGCATTGCTGTTTTGCTTACTTGACTTGACTTGCTCGATGCCGACCATGCCCCGTTGATCTCTAACTGCCTGTCATGCCCACACGCCCCACCACAGACCGCGTCATCTACGATCTGGCTTCGTACAAGTTCCTCAAGACCGACCCTGTGCAAGGCATCAGCGTGCAGGATGAGTGCTTGGGCAACAAGGCATTCTGCAGGTGGGAGGGAGACGACTGGTTTGCGGCTTTTTTGCTCTTTCGGGGCTTTTATTAGCTCTCTGTGGGCCAGGTGCCGTATGTGCATTGGGTTTGTGCATATGCTGGATCTGGAACCCACCACCACACATGCGGTTTCCAATCATGACACTTTGGGAGCGTACACCACGACCTAGTCGTACACACCACTTCCTGCTTTGTCACCAGCACACGTTTTCGTTGGCTGCTGTGCACTGCCCACGCCCCCACCCTGCAGGCTCGCCGACACGGATACCCGGGTGCAGTGCACCATGTCTGTGGACCGTTCTGAGACGTTCAGTGTCACCAGCTCCGATAGCGTGTCGCTCTCATTTGGCGTGGCTCAGAGCAAATCGCTGTCCGACGGCCTCACGCAGGGCCGTGAGACTGGCAGCACCGTGCAGGTGGGTGCGGACGGTTGGGTGACATGCCGCGTCTGTGCCATGACACTGGAACAGGTGAATCGTTCCACCGCACTGCTGGCTACCTGTGACTCCCTTACTTTGCACAACGCCGCTAACGCACGCACGCCTCTGTGTGCAAACGCGCATCGCAGGTTGGCCTCACCACGTCCTCGACCAGCGGCCTGACATCAGGCGTCACCTTCTCCACCAGCAACCAGCAAGGCGTGGAGGTGGCCGAGGGCATCACGGTGACAAAGGAGGACTCCACCTCCGTAGACGTCACCGAGGGACTGTCCCAGGCCAGCACCTGGAGCGACAGCCAGAGCAGCACCAACACGCAGTCGTTCGCAAGGTGGGGCTGCGTGCGCATGGGAATATTTTCTAAATGTGCTACTGTTGATGCAATGCACGCATGCGCTGTAACATGGTGGTATGCCACTTCAATTGCCGAGCGCGCACTGCCATGCATGGCACATGTTGCAGGACGGACTCCCGCGAAACCACCAACAGCCGCGAGGTGTCCAACACCCAGGAGCGGTCACGCGGCCGCACCACCTCCGAGTCCAGCACAACTGGCACAAGCGACACGGTCAGCAGCGAGCTCGCAGACACCACATCGCAGGAGCGCTCGAACTCGCGCAGCCAGGAGGTCACGGACTCCCAGGTGGGGCTTATAGTGTTGCACGCACACAATTGCGTACCACACCATCGATTGAAATGCTGTGTGTTGTGTGTGCCGCGGTACCGTCCCGGCCGTACCCTGCAACACGATGAACGCAATGCAGCGTGCCGCTAGTGCTGCACGTGTGTCAGCCGCAACCAGATAAAGTCTGTGAGAGATGGAGTGCCATGTCGCCCTGCCGTGCTGGTTTCTCCATTGGGTGTCCGCCTTGGCGATGCAGGAGCGGTCCGCCACGCAAGGCCACACACAGTCAATCTCCGGCACCGTGACGGCGGGCATCAGTGCCACCACGACCGTGGGCACAGAGGCAACAGCATCGGGTGGCTTTCCGGGCTTTGGCCAGGCGTCGGCCACGGTGCGCGCTGAGCAATCGTTGACGGCCAGCCTCGAGACCAGCCTCACAACGGGCTCGGAGAGCTCCTCGTCGCTTACTGAGAGCCAGAGCCGCGCGCACTCACAGGGCATGCAGGTGCGCGAGTGACGAGCAGTTTGCCGCCAGTGAACGGGCCTCACACAGTAACGAAGGGAGCATGCGTGCGATTGAGATACTTTGGCAATGGCTGGCTGCCACCAGTGAAGCCAGGTTTAATTGCGATTGGTGTCCTGGTGCACTGGGGCACCAACTTGCGGTACGGCGTGCAGTTCATGCGAGATCGACAGCTGGCCCGCTAACATGTGCGTGCGGAACTTGCATTGCGTCCGCAACCGCAGTCGTCTGTCGGATCGTCGCGCGGTCGCACCGCCACCCAAGGCCAGTCATCCACCACGAGCCGCGAGCGCACAGTTGGCAGCGAGGTGTCAGAGAGTTTCTCCGAGTCCAACACAATGACACAGGTATACAGAGGCAGGATTTGATGCCTTGTTTGGGTTACTGGCGTGCGGCATGTCTAAGGCAGGGACTGCAGTGCACGGCAGTGTGAAGTAGCTGGCTAGGCGCTCCAACCCCAACCCAGCGTCCAACTGATGCCTATGCGTTCCTGCGTGTGCTGCCTTCCCGTGAGCAGGGCTGGTCGCAGACATTCGGCAGCTCCACGACCGCCGAGGACTCCTTCAGCTCCACTCGCACGGCCGAGCGCGGCGGCTCTGTGGAGCAGTCACGCAGCGTTGGGTTTGGCAAGTGAGACCCGTCTTGCTTTCCAGCGCCCTAGCTACAGCATCTGGCCGGCACTTCACTGTTTGGTGCGCACGCACAGCCTTGGCCTTGGCTGATATGTAAGTGCAATAACGAAGCAGCCATAAAACGGTGCATGTGCCTGGACGGCCAGCGTGACTGGAAAGCGTGGAATTTAACGCCGTGTCCATACGCCTAAACCCCTACCCCCTGCATTAGGTCTTCATCCATTTCCAACGCCGTCAACCGCCAGAACTCGGTCAGCCTTGTGTCGACGCGGGAGGCCAGTGAGAGCGCGCAGACGAGCAAGGAGCTTACAGAAGGTATTGAGCAAAGCAGCGGCACCTCGGAGAACTTGTTCAAGCAGGTGGGGCGGGCTGTCTTCCGATCTAGGTATTGCGCACGGCGGCGCAGCGTGCGGTTGAGCGATCCATGATGTGCCCGTTCGGGCACATCGCAACTTGGCACAACGTTACTTTCGTCCACCTGCTGGATTTTGAGCCGGCCGTGTTGGGTCATGCAGACGTGCAGGAACTCACACACGCCCAAACGAGGAGCGTCTTGCTAAATGCCCCAAGCCCCACCGCCACCACAGGTCATGCAGGAGAGCTCCATCAGTGATGAGCTCAACGTCAACAACGGCACGGAGCGCACCAACGGCACCGAGTTCTCCATATCGAGCACCATTGTGAGTGATGATGCGGGTTGGCATGCGCGCTGCCGTACCTCCCTCTATGTTTTCCGCATAAATGTTTTAGTTCCGGGGGCCTGTGTAAACACGTCTGCAATTGTTTTGGGGGTGTGTAGGTAAGGGTGGGGTCGAAACATTATGCGAACAGAAGGAGATGTACGGTGGTTTGTGCCATGAGGCAAAGTTGTCCGATGAAGGGCACTGGCCACTTTGCTCTAACGCACTCAATGGTCCACTTGCGCCACAGGGCTTCACCACCACGGTCGATTACAGCCCGGACCGCTACAATGTGCGCATGTGGATGACTTTTGAGGAGTACAAGGACATGCCGTACAGGTGTGAGCTGTGTGGCTTGGTGCCGCACAAGTAGCAAGAGCCGATGGGAGGTTGGGATGTTCTGTGGCAGTAGCCGTAACTGGCTGGTTAGCATGTGGCAGGACACCTGCTCTTGAGCATGCCCGGCCAAAGCCGGCCCCATCCACCCAGCCAGCCATTGCTTATGAGGCCCTTCCATGTCCTGTCATTCCTTCCCTAGGGCCACCGCGCTCATCTACACGCGGGGCCTGGGTGGTGCAATCCCCATCCCTGTCAATGGCGTGCTCAACGGCCGCTTCTCATCGACCCAGGTGTTCGTGGATAACACGCTGCGACCCGACTGTGGAGGGCCAGCAGCCTCAGACATCACAGGTACGTGTTTGTCAGACCTCGTATCATGCTCCTCAGCATGTCCCTCGGCTTTCAGCCCATGCCCTATCCCTGCCGTCCACAGACACGGTCACCCTGCTGGAGGAGCCGACACGCAACTGGATCCTGGGCCTAAACCCAACGTCATATCGCAACGCCTACGACTATTGCGCGGAGCAGGGTGCGCATAGACATATCCGAGCCGTTCTTTGTTTTTATCGTACATTGCATTACATTATAATACATATTATTAATTGCGCGGAACAGGGCGCGGGACGCCTGGCCAGATCTAGGTTGGCCTTATATGACGGCCCGATCATATTCGTCGTGCTCTAGCTAGGTTGCCCCTGTGGCGGATGCGCAGGATGCCCCTACCTGTGTATGCACCGTGTGTCGCATGGCCCGGCCGGCCGCAGGAGGCCTCCTGGCCGGCCGCCACCGGAGCAAGGTTTGGCAGCTGCCGCCCGAGCCACCAGCCACACCGAGCTCCACCAGCTAGCCCCTGACACACCACGCGGCATGCTTATGGGCAGACCTATCAATGCGTGCTGCTGTATGCGCCGCCCCAACAGGCGGCAACCTCATCTCGCTCAACAACGCGTCCAAGATCACGCAGCTGCTCAGTCTCATGCACGTGAGCCTCGCCCGGCGCGAGCCTGAACCGGGCACGTATGCCAGCCATCTATCACTTAGTGCGCCCTGCGGCTGATCCGCCATGGCATGTGGCACACGTCCATGTGAGCCCACATCCCCGTGTGCGACCTGTCTTATGGCCGCTAGCGGTGCAGCAGCAGCGCCAAGCTCGTGTATCTTATGTATGCGGGCCGGGCCGCATGCCCGACCATCTGCCCGCACCGGTGTGTACCTGCACGCCGCGCCGCATAGTGCAATTTGCATCCTGCCTGCAGCGAGATCAACATCGTTGCCGCCCGGTCCCAATGCCCGCGCACTCGCCCACAGGCCCGGCCCGAGATCCGCACCCGGGGCTTCACGACCGCGCTGTGGGCGGGAGGCATCCAGGACCTCAGCACGCGCAAGTGGCGATGGCTGGACGGCTCCTCGGAGTGGGGATTCAACGAAATCGGAAAGTAAGCATGCCCCTATTCGGATACTGTTCGTGTTAGCCGCGGCTGCGAGGCCCCAAGCTCAAAAATGATGCTTTGCGACCAACCGCATAGGCAGGTATCTCTGTATCTTGCCGGTCTGTCGTTGTTTAGTCGTACTATGCCGAACCTGCATACCCATGCCGGCAGCATCTTTGTCAACTGGGCCGGCGCTGCATTCCGCGGCAACCCGGCGTCGGCCTGCCTGTCCTTTGTCAACGCCACCGGGAAGTGGTCGGACCGCGCGCCGTGCGACAGTTCCACGACGGCCATGCTCAACTTCGTGTGCGAGACAAAGGCAGCGGGTGAGGCGCCAATGCGCGTGGCGATTTCCCACCGCAACACTGCAAGTGCAACGAATTTCAATGGGGTGTCGTGAACCATGTATGTGTACATCGGCATGGCGGGATTTTTGTAACCTGTTGTCGCTGGATGTCCGCCGGCCCATGCACACCGCAGGCTGCGGTCTGGGCCGCGCTGGAATAGCGCCCAACTGCGCCAACTGCAATGGTCTCAACTACGCCGACCGGGTGAACCTGCCAGCCTGCCTCCGCTGCACGTCGCCCGGCGTGGTGTCTGACGTTGACGGCAACGGACTGAACGAGGGCTGCGTCTGCCGCAAGGGCACCGCAGGTGAACGGCGCGCAGCTAGCGCATGGCAAACATGACCCTCACGACCACCATGGACCTAGGGAATCATCTGGGCATGCAGGCACTCCCAGAAGACCTTGCGTTGCGTTGCAACCATGTGCTTCAACTCCTGGGTCGCTCGGCGCTGCAAGAAACCCACATCGCGCCCCTCACTGCGCGTGCCACGCATTCATGCATGGTCCCCACACTGCCGCGACACGACATCTCGCATGCACGTGCAGGCAATCCCACCACCGCCCAGGGCTGCCCCTTCTGCTTGGGCAACACCTACAGCGACGTGATCGGCCTAGCGACCTGCAAGGTAAAAAGCAGTCATTTCGGGTCACATGCATGGCGTATGTCGCTGCCAACAGCTAGAAGTCAATAGTCGCAGCGACAGCAGGACCCATGAGCTAGCCAGATTTGCTCCTGCGGTCGGCGCGCTGAAGACGCCGGGCCCCAACGCCGGTCTCCTTTCCCTGTGCGCAGGTCTGCGTGGGCGGCATCGCTGGCAACACATCCATGTCGGCCGAGTTCGGGTTCTTTGACGACGGCAACCCAGGCAATGTGGTGTGCGTGCCTTTCCCGCCACCGCCTGCTCCAAAGCCGCCACCACCGGCGCCCAAGGTCTGGGCTCACTTGTGCGCTGCGGGCACAGCTTGTTAGCGCTAGCGCTCGCCATCAGAGCCCACCAAGCAACCGCATAAAACCACCCAATCGCCGCCCTTGCCCTGCAGCCGCCCAAGCCCCCCGCACCTGAGCCGCCCAGCCCGCGGCCACCGGCGGTATCCCCTCCACCAGTACCGAGCCCACCGCTGCCGCCCAGCCCGCCCAAGCCTCCCAGCCCGCCCAAGCCGCCCAGGCCGCCATCGCCTCCCAAGGTGCCGTGGACGGAGGGAGCCACACTTGGCCTAGCTAGGGCGCCAGCCTCGCAGCAGCACGCAGCCACGTCTACCTCTCAGCAACAGTCAGGTGCCAGATTGATCAGGGCTGAATGTCACAATTACCGGCATAGTCCACTCAAGCTACCCGGGTCGTGCTGTGCCACGTGTGGGGTTCTTGATACTTGAACACAATCGGCTTTAATCAATCTTGCTGCCGACATGTATCCGCTCCGCCGACTGACAGTTGACACTGCAATCTTCAAACCACCTCAGCCGTCCCCGCCACTCGCCACCATCGGCGCCGCGCCTACTGACGGCCTGGGTGACGCCGCGAGCCCTGCTGCCGCGGGAGACACGGGCATCCTGTCGCCCGGCTGGTCCTCGTCCTCACTGCTCACGGCGACCATGTTCGCGGCAACGTGCGACGCACTCTATGCGGAGGTATCAGGTGCGGCCGGAGTATGACTGCAGCTTGCCGACAGGGGGCCAGCGATGTCGGTCCGGACCTGCTGGCTGGGCCACACCACCAGCTGGCCTCGTATGTGCATGAGGTGGCCCAGTCGAGGGCGTGGGCATTCGACCGCTGACGAACCCTCAGGCCTCAGCCCAAATGCCGGGGCGCCAGCAGTGGCATGGCGCTGTAAGGGGTCGGGAGTGCAGGAGCCTGCATGCGTTTCAAAGCTTGGGAACCGGGGCAGGGACTGACCGAGCGAGAGTGACCCGTGGCTGGGTGTTTGCCTTTGTTAGGCTACGGATGGCAGGCCTAGATAGAGCGACCCGTGCGTACTAATGCTTCTCCGGGTTGGCGCGGGTCTGAGTAACAGCCAGGCTGCAGCATCGAGCGAGTGGAGGAGCGGCCGACGACGACCCGTAGGGGTAGAGCGCCCAAGGGTAGAGCGAGTAGTGAGAGAGCGTCGACGTTGGCCGCTCGCCCCCGGGGGCCGGGTGCCTAGCGCAGGGCCTGTCCAGCTGACATCCAATGCCCACATCGACCCATGTAAACCATGCCGGCGACCTGCGGTGGTCCATGCATGGGCTCAACACCCGCTGCCGCTGCCACGTCCCCCTCCCGCCAACGCCCCCTGGCCGGCCTCCGCATGCCACACGCCCGCTGCCTCGCTCACACAGGCCTGCGCAACCGCACCGGCGGCGCCTGCTCTGCGCTGATGGCTGCCAGCACAGCTGTACTGGCCATTGCCGGCACCCCGCTGCAAGAGGACTGCCCCGCCAACACGACCGTGTACGGCTGCATCGCGGTGGGTGGGGCAGGGCACATGGATAGCAAACTCATCATAAGTCCGCATTCATAGAGATTGGCAACCCTGGCAGGATAGCAAGTAACGACGTGGCTTGTCACTCACAGCTTCCGACGGCTGATGATACGAGGGCCCTCGTACGTATGTGCAGGAGGCCGGCCCCTACGTCACTCGCATGGTGGAGAAGCGCTGCTGCTCCCAGCTGGCACGTGTTGTGGAGCTCTTCCGGCCGCCAGCGGCGGTGTGCTTGCTGCCTGCCTTCGTGCCATTCCGGTGAGGCATCTTACTGGGGGGTTCAAGCCTGACCTCCAATGTGCTCAAGCTATTAAGCCGTGCCATCTTTCCTTCGCCCAGCCACACCTTTGGCTTCTACCATGTGGCTGCTCGCTGCGAGGACCACGTCATGCTGCTCAACGGCTGGCCCGACGGCAGCTCGGGACGGTGAGGGCAGCAGCGAGTGCCGGTGGACGAAGGGCAACAGGGGGTGCAGCTCGTCTCGCTTAGGGCCGCATGCTCCCCAAGGACATGGGCACTGCGCGGCAATGCAGCAGGTTTGGGGCACAGCGCCACCGCCGCCTGATTCCCTTGCTTCATGCGCACCACCCCCCTGCAGGGTCGAAATCTTCCACGGAGGCGAGCTGGGCAGTGTGTGCGACGATGGCTGGGACGACGATGACGCTCGCGTTGTTTGGTGAGTATTAGGAGCATGACGGCACTCGTATGCGCATGATGATGACATACATCTCCCAATGCCCTTTCTCAGCCGGGAGCAGGGCTACGACGGCGGCTATGCGGAGTGGGGTGGCGCCTTCGGCGCCGCGTTTGAGTGGCAGCCCATTTGGATGCATAGGTGAGCTAGCAAGGCGGGCACATTGGGAAGGAACGGGAGGAGTCGGGTGGGAACGGTAAAACGTCGCTGCTGGCTGGCTAGTATGCGATGGAAGCAACACCTCGTGCGGCGCCCATGTGGGGGCAATGCCGCCGCCATTGCCCAGAAGGTGTGTGAAGCGCCCATGTGGAGGCGCTTGAATTACGTACACGCTTACGTTACGTGTCGTTTCGCAACATGCCTCGTTTCGCAGGGTGGCGTGCCGCGGCAACGAGAGCAGGCTGGCGGAGTGCCCCATGCTGTCGGGAGCCTGGGGCAAGCACTCGTGCAGCCACTGGGAGGACGCA
>BDDC01000386.1:21301-67477 GCA_001662425.1 Chlamydomonas sphaeroides
ACAGCGCCGCGTGAGCCACCTGCTTGCTTTTTGTGGAACCTCGATCTTTGCACACGACTTGCTGGCACGGCGCATGATGCATGGCTGTCGGCTGGCCTGGCTGCTCTTAACCGTGACTGGCGCGCTTATCTCGCCACATCCCGCCCAGGTCATGTTGTACACGTGCCTCGAAGGCGCCACCGGCCCAGCCGCCAACCGCCAGTGGCTCATCGTGCAGTCCTGCGAGGCCGGCCTGGTGCACCTCGTCGCGATGCACTCGGGCAAATGCCTCGACGTTGACACCAGTGAGAACCAGGGCGAGGGCCAGGGCGGCGGGTTGATTGAGCCAGCAGACACGGGTTGCGGGGCCATTGCGGCATTGGGCAGCATTGCCATGCCCGGAGGACAGCACACACAACCCGCAGCTGTGGCCAAGTTTGTGCGCGGATGCAAGTGTTCGCCACCGCTGCCTGTGCGTGCACCCTGCAGGCACGGGCGCTGTCCAGCAATGGGACTGCCACTACGGCTTCAACCAGCGCTTCCAGATCCGAGGAGCAGCACAGCCCGGCCACGTGGCTGCTCCGGTTTTCGCCACCACCACCTCGCCGCACTTCACGTGCAGCGGCACCACCGCGGGTGCGCTCTATCGGTGCTTTGAGTGGTTTGCTGTATGCATTCTTGCCGTGTGCTTGGAGTACTCGGACGCACGGCGTCCCCGTCGGGCAGCAACCGAGCGCCATTCGTTGCGATCACTTGCGGCCGGGTGCGCGCGCGCGCTGCTGCGTAAAGCGGTGGTGGGCGTGGAGACTCGATCCCACATGCGGCCTCGCTCCTGGTAATGGAAATGGCGATGCGAAGTGTTTCGGCACGCTGGACCCTAGCATACCTGAAGGTGTAGCATGCGCAGGACCCACCCCCACCGCCCCCACCGCCCCGTGACGAGTGGTGGCGACCTTTAACATGGTCGCTAGTTTGAGCTACGTCGTCCTTTAACCGGCAGCGGGGCCGGCAACTGAGCGCAGATAGATGAGCCTGTCGCGGCTGGCACGCACGCACAAGCAAAGAACCGAGCGAGCTGGCGCAGAGCCAGTCGACATGCAAGCCTACGTCACATTGACGGATGTGCCTTTCCCCCCGCTCGACACCTACTGCTGCCTCTGCAGTGCTGTACTTGCCGCCGAGCCCACCGGCAGCGGAGCCCTTTGGTGCGCATCCTTTCCTCGTACATGTGTGAACCGGTTGACAGTGCGTCGCCCATGGCATGTCCGTCTCGTTTGAAGGGACAGCCTTATACCACTGGTAGCACCGTACAAGTCCAGAGCCTGCTTGCAACATGCCACCATGCTGCTGCCGTACTGGGATAGCTGCGCACGTGCCGCAACCATCTCCAATTCTACCTTCCTTGATAAACCCGCACCTCCCCACACACAACACTCTTTGCCATACAGCTGCCTCGTGGGCCTGCTACAGGTCCGTCCGTCCGCCCATCTGTGTCGGTCGGTGACGCATGCCGCCAGCTGCTGCTATCTGTGCGGCTGTGATCCGTTGCTGCCCAACTGCCTCATTTCGCTGGTTTTGGGTAGCTGTATATTGCAAAATACCGACGGTAGCAGCACGCTATGTTGCGCAGCACCGACCGAAGTAGCTCCCCTTGCGCTGCTGCTGCCGCGAACGGGTAGCCAGCATGCGCTCACGCGCCGTGCAGCGCCCGCCACAGCAGCGCACATCGCGTGTGGGCCGGCGATCAAGCAGCGCTTGCCGGATCGATGGCGCCACACAGCGCCTGCCCGGCGCCCCAAGGCCTGCTGCCCACTGTCGCGCACCGGGGCGGGTGCTCCCATCCGAGTCACCCATGGGCGACCTCGGCGCCTCTGTAAGCGAGCCACAACGCCACCACACGCACGCACGCGTGTACATGTGCGCCCGGTTGCTTGCTTGCCGTGCCCCTGCAGTGGCGCTGACATCAAGGGAGACGATATCACCTTCCTGTACACAGCCACCCGAGACGACTGCCGCACCGCGTGCTACAACAACGCCCAGTGAGCGCATCTATCTGCGTATGCATGTATGTTGCCATGTTGGCCATTTCTATCAGCCGGGCTGCCATTCCGCTATCGGACCCGAGGTCCCAGGGGCGATGACGGGCAGCAGCGGCGCCACTATCAGACGCGCGCGCGGTTGCCTGCTGAGTGCAATGCGCCTGGCCGCCTGTGCGTTGGCGGCTGCTGCCGGCCGCCAGCCCTGCTGATTGCTACCCTGGCACTGTTTCCGCGCCTGGGATTGCACTTCAATATGATATGACGAGCCTCCATCCACCAGAGGCCAACTCTAGCCGCTCTCCCGGCGCCCCACCCCTGCAGGTGCACCTTTTCGGTGCGCCTAACCGACGGCAATTGCTGGCTGAAGAAAAATCCCTTCTACGGCAGCAGCGGGTTCAACGAGCTGCGCTCTAATGTGGACCAGACCTGTTGGATGCGGCCCAACTGGGGTGAGCGGGCAAGCAAGCGTCGTCGCCGGTTTATACGATCCACCGGAAGCGGCGGGCCGATTTAGGGTACGGCCCGCGCACTTGGCGAACGTGGTTGCGTGCATAATGAATGGCACAAAATGTCTGACAAGCCCATACATATCTGTAAGACAGTATGGCCTACCAGATCCACTGGATGCACCCAGCCGCGTTACTGGGCAGCAGGCGCACCCGCAAAACAAAGTGTTACGGTTCAGGTTGATAAGGCGGCACACGTACTGTAGCTGGCTTGCAAGCCAAGCCGGCCTCGCTGCCTTGCAATCCACATTGGTGTCGCTGACTTGCAAGCCAAGCCGGCAATTGTCGCGTGCGAACCTTGGCACCTGACGGCGCTAACGGTCGGTGCTGGTGCGTGTGTGGACCGACGCCCACGCAGGCAAGTTCTATTGCGTAAACGACTTTGACATCAAAGGCGATCACACGGTTGCCAGGTAGGTGCTGGCTGGCGGTACCATGCCGATGACGTGTACAATTGACGCGACATCGAGACCGCACAGTAGCGCTACTGTGCCGTCTCGATGCTGGCACCGGGTGGGACATCACGCATCTGCCAGGTACTACGTACGTAGAGGGGAGGCTACATCTTCATTGGGCGCGCTTCGCGCAAAGCTAGCGAAGCTAGCAGGCCTGTGGTGCTGCACAGTGCAGCTCCTTGGCCGCAGCATGTAGTGTGCAGCTCTGGCCAATCCTCACCACGACTCCCAGCACACCACGCATCCCTGCTTCATATGAATGACCATCGCATCATCAACCCAGGGCGTGCCACGCAGGTCGTGTTAGTTACTACATGTCGTACTCCTAAACACATCACTCAATACGCGTCTTGCCCGCACATGACCGCAGCTGCGCGACTCCCAATACCGGCTTCACGCTGGACAGATGTCGTGACCTGTGCCTCGTAACCGGCAACTGCTACTTTTTCATCTTCCTGGATGACAATCGCTGCATCCTGAAGCAGGTAAATCATGACGACTCAGTTTATTTGCATCGATGATATGTACAACAGCGTATCAATATGCAGCGCGTTCACACCCGCCATCTATGCTCCTTCCTAGAACGCTGTTGCTTTGATGGCCCGAATGACTGGTACCGTCCCCGCCTCCTGTACCGCAGGCTCCATACATCGGCACCTGCGGAGCCACCGGGTTTGCCACATACGTCGCCTGGTCGTGCTTCCAGGTCCTCGCATAGAGGCATCCCAGACGTTGCAAGTGAAAAAACAATTACTCAGTACGTTTCAAATCAGCATGAGGCTGTCACGGTACATTTGCGTGGTTGCGGCGTGTATGCGTGTAGGCAAAACTAGGCAAAAACTGCAAGTGGTCCCAACACTGCACTTGCGCACGGCACTGCATACGCTGTGAGCTTTTCGTAAGAGTGGCCTCTGGTTGATAAGGTTTTCGCCGGCTTGTTTTGAAAGGAAAGGGCCGAGGACGTGCGGGAGAGAAGGGAGGCAAGGCAGGCAAGGGTGTGTTTCGCAGGGTTTGTGGCGCTTCTAGTTGATCTTTGTGCATGCGCGTGCTGGCTTGCTCTGCGCACGAGCTTCGTCCCGCGCATGTCTAGTTTGCTTCTGGCGTCGGTTCATATGAGCGGTCCCATGCGGCCGTCACAGGCCAAGGTGCCTGGGGAGAGTCAGTGTGAGTCGCGAGGGCTCTCGATTGCTCGCTGTTATCTGACGTGAAAGTGCTCGTTTGCTCTCCAGGGCACTCGTGTACAGGAATATACGCCCTACCACCTGCAGTATGCGTGGGGATGGGCGGGCGCTGGCTGGAGGCGACCCCTAAGATCCCGGCCTAGCTAGCCTAGTGGCCCCTTGCGTGGACCACGTTTGTATGCCCGGCCTGCCGCTGTCGCGTTCCTGCGGCTCTTGAGCATGTCGCTTCTTACGTACGCGCCGTGGCCCTTGGTGTAGTGCATATCGTGCGGCTGTACAGCGTCGCCACGAGCGTGAGAGTTGTTGCTTTTGTATTTTTCCTCGGGGCCCTTGCGCCGAAAGAAGTAAGCAGTTGTAAGTTTGATACCGTACTAGGTTTCGCAGACCTCGTGTAACGGCAGCGTTCTCTCCCTTCCTCCCGACGCAGCACCCAACTGCGGCGTCGGGTTTGGCCTGGGGGGTGGCAAGTCGGTTATCCGGCAAGCAGCGTGCCCTGAGCCCAGAGCTCGTTATGGGGGTTGCCTGCCCAGCCAGTTACCGCAGGACGACGGAGGGGAGTAACGCGCGAGGCAGCGGTGCTTGTTCCAACCAATCTGCGGAGGGCCACGAAGGTGAGCGGGGCGCTTGGCGCTGAAACCAAGGTAGTTCCTCTGGCTGAAATTGCTGAAAGGCCGCTCTGAGGGGGTTTGTTGGGTTTGCGGCTAGGTTTTATTGCGGCTCGCGCGACGACGATCGCGCCCTTAGGGAAGTGGCGGCCACCAAGCAAACGGGTGGGGGCGCACGCCACGCGGCGCGTGAGCGACCGACACCGTGCTGGCTTCTCGTACTTGGCTTCATTAATTTGGCGCGAGCTGATGCTCCGGCCGACACCTGTGGGGGCGGTGCCGGTCAGCGGGTGCCTCCCTGCAAGGGGCGGCATTCCTATGCTGGGTTTGGCAAGGGCGTGCAGCGGGCAGGCGCCCGGACGGGCTCCGGGGTATGGGTGTGCCCAAAAAAGAAATACGCGGCGTGGCCGTTCGGTGCGGGCCGGCGAAGCTCCGCTTCGTGCCGGGCCTGCGCGAGAGGCGCCTCGTTGGGGCAGCGCGGGGCTCCTTGTGTGGCTCGGGGGGGCCAGCCCACGGGGGGATCGAACGGGTTGATGCAGATGCCGACAACCAGGATGGGGCAGAGCGTCATTTGCGAGGCGGAAAGACAAAGCTTGAGCGTAAGCGTCGCAGCTAAGCTGCGGCGGAGGGAGGGATCGGCGGAACCGGGTCCCGAGAAGCGGCCCCCCTTGCACGAGGTGCCGTACATTCCTTCTCGCCTACTGCTCTCGTTGATGGGACCGGGAAGGAGCCTTCCCACCTACAAAATGGAGTCTGGCTTCCAAGCTTCGCGCCATACGGCGCCATTGGAGCAGGTGCAGTTGGGCAACGGCAGGCTCATGCCACCGTCCGTCGATTCGCTTGGGGCAACAGGTGGCAAGACGACCGAGGAGACTCCTGCCGTCTCCCACTGGGTGACACATTGTGCAAGGCTATCAGCCAATGGTGCGCAGGTGACCGATGCAAGCGAGTGATCTGGCATTGGCTGTTGGCCACCAAGCCAATGGGCCCTAGCGCGTGCCATAGTCATGACACAAGCAACGTTCCCTAACCTGATGTCGTATGTGAGTGGCACATGTATAGCTTTACATGGGGACACGGAGTCAATAACTTGTGTGGGGGCGCCGATGACGGAGACCTGGGCGCGTCGCCGAGGCCACCGCGGGGGCGTTGTCAGGAAATCTCAAGAAACGGCCCCCAACCTGAGGCCGTGAGCAAATGTACAGCGCTGGCGTGCACTTTCGCAAATGAAGATCACGGGCTGCCGGCCGATGCGGAAGCCGCGCGATGGCCGGGAAACGGCGGGTGACGCGGGCCTCGACGGCACGAACCCTAAACGCCAACAGCGCGCGCGGAAGCCGAGCGACAGAACGCGACACGCGACTTGAAATTATATGTCAACATCGTTGCTTAAGGCCCTGCCTCGCGTGCGCGATTGTGACGAGCTTGACACTTGCCAAGAAGCGCAATGCCGAGTTCGCGCGACAGCTTGCCGAGGCGGATAGCGCCAGCGGCCGAGCTAGAGCATGGACCCGAGACGCCATACGAGCTGCGCGAGCTGCAGGCGCCGGTGCTTCGCGGCATCTCGCTCAAGATGTTTGGGAGCGCGTTCGAGGGCTGGCTTGGCGGCTACATTTATCCCGTAATCGCGAGGCAAAGCGGCCTGCCACAGGTGAGCCGACGGCCCCGCGCCGTGTGTCTGTCCCAACCGGGGGCGGGGGCGGGGGTCGGTCGCTGTGTTCCGGTCGGGTTCCCCCTCTCCTGCCGCGCAGCTTCGCTCCAAACTCGCCCGCACCGCGCCCTGCGTTGTCCTCCGCGCGTGGACATGGTCGGCATGCTTCGCCGCCAGGGTCCCAAGCGAGGGGCGCGCAACCAGCGGCATGTCTGCGCCTGGCCTGCGCTGCATGCCCTGACACAGAGCCGGGGCACCTGATGGGCGGCACAGCAACAGGCTCCAGCCCGAGCCGGGCCGGGTCTGGGTCCACAGCGCTAGGAGCGATCGGCGCGCGTGTCCGGCGGACTGAGGCCGCAGCCGGCCAGCCGCATGCGGGTGCGCACAGCCCTGGCCCTGGCCCCTCGCCACCTGCCGCAGGTACTCCATGAAGTCCGCCTGCCCGAGCGCCCCATGTTCCTGCCCGACGTGTCACCGGTGCTGATCAACGATGCCGAGCCGCACTGCGCGCCGCTGTGGGCCGCCGGCGGCGGGGAGGCCGCCCGGCTGCCGGAGGTGGGTGCCGGAGGGGCTGGGCGGGGAGGGCAGGGCAGCACCGCGGGCGGCCGGGGCTGGTGTTACCGTACCCACGCGCCTTGCAACACCGCCACACTGCCCCACCTGGGGGACTACCCGTCGGGAAGCATGCGCGGCATATGGGGGCCGGCCGCCGGGCCCGGGCGCGCGAGCTGTGCAGGGAAGCACAGGAGGCCCCGGCAGCCACCCTGCCGCCCGCTGTGCTGGGCGGCCATGTTCGCAGGCGCAGCGGCCCTTGGAAACACTGGCGCGAGCGCTGGCCGGCGGCCAGCTGCCGCACGAGCGCCAGCTGGCGCAGGTAAGCTCTCACTTGCAATCGTAGCTGGTGTTGGTCATACCCAACACGTCGTAGCTGTAGATTGATACACTCTGGTTTAGATTGTTGACGCCATCAACTGTAAGATACGTCGGCTAGCGCAGGCAGTGCCTCACCACGCACATGACTGGCGCGGCGGCGGGGGGCGAGATGCGCGAGCCTTTGCGGAACGAGAGCTAGCATACGCACATGCTAAGATACATGAAGGGGTTACGACACCGGCACAGCGTTGGTGCCATTCTGTGTCCTCCGGCCCACAGCCTGCGGGGTCCAAGGCAGGCGGTGGCGCGGATGGTGGCCACGGGGACGCAGCCAGCGCCAAGAGCGGCGCGCCGCCGCTGCCTGCGTCCTTCAGCGGCGGCCCCACCGTCTTGGACTACGCGCAGGCGTACCGCTCGGGTGGGTCCAGCATCGCTCTACCTGCCGCTAGCCACAGTAGCCAGGATACCCAATGCGACAGAATACAGCGGTACATACAGCGGCACAGCAGTGCCGCACGCCGAGAAGCCAACCGCACGCCCAGCCTGCAACCAACTGTGAAATCGCGTCCTTGTGCTGCCTGCTGACCTATGTCCCGTGCAGGCGCCACGACGCCAACCGAGGTTGTGGAGCGCATCCTTGCGTTCGTGGAGGCGGGCGGAGCAGCGGCCGGGGCTGGCGGCGGTGCCAGGGCGGGCTCTGCGCCGCTTGGCTGGTTCGCGCCGGGCGGCTGGCGGCCGGAGGACCTGCGGCAGCAGGCGGCAGATAGTACGGCGCGGTGAGGCGGCGCCGAGCGCGCCATTGAGGGCCTTCCGGTTTCCCGCACATGCTAAAGCTAGGGTTACGGCTAGAGCTGGCAGCGCGAGCTAAGGGCCGTGCGGACAGGCGGGCGCCGTCGAGCCCCACCACTGGCCCCATCATTGCGCTCGCCCAGCCTTGATCACGTTTCAATACCCCGCTGTTTCAGAGGCGGCTGCGGCAGGGTCAGTACTCCTGGTTGAGTCGCCAGGCTCCTTGCCGTGGTGTGACCCGCCGCGCGTACATGACGCATCCGCCCGGCCCACCCCACCGTTGGTGCACCCTGTCATCCCGCCCCGCCCCTGCAGCTTCGCCGCCGGCTCCCCCCACTCGCTGCTGGACGGGGTGCCGTACGCAATCAAGGACGTGGCTGACGCGCTGCCGTACCGCACGACGGCCGGTACGACGTTCCTGGCCACAGAGTGAGTCGCCCCGCCGGGTTTGCGACCCATGCCATCGGTGTGGGCGGCCCGCCAGCCCGCCCGTCGCACCGGGTTGTTCCTTCGCCCACGGCCCACGGCCAGGTGCCGACCCCGACGTCCCCTTATGCCACGCCTCCCCACCCCCTATCCCATTCCACCAGCCGTACACACCCACCCTCCTGACAGCAGACCCCTCCAGCCCATGGCCCCTCCGCCACCGCCTTCCCCCCTCTCTACCAATGCGCTCAGGCGGCCCGTCACGGCCGACGCGCCGTACGTGGCTGCGCTGCGGGCCTGCGGCGCGCTGCTGTTGGGCAAGAGCTCGCTGCACGAGATCGGGCTGGGCGTCACGGGGCTCAACCCGGGCGCCGGGGCGACTGCGCTCAACCCCCACGCGCCGCCCAAGGGTGGGGTTGGGGCGTGGGGTGAATCAGGTGCTTGGCGCTAGGCAGCTCATCCTCGACAGCTACCCGCTGCAATGCTGGAGCGACGAGTCGCGGGATTGTGCCTGCGCGCCTGCCGTTGCTGGTCGCGAGCAGCGGTCCCTGGCCGAGTGCCTCACTCGATACCTTGGGTCCCTCCTCGACCGTGACCTCGCACGAACCTGCACCACAGGGCCCCTGCCGGCCGCCACAGACAGCCTAGGTTCGCTCTGTTGGTTATTGATCCATGTATCCCACCCCACGCCGCCGTGTCGCAGGCCCGCAGCACTTCACGGGCGGCAGCAGCAGCGGCAGCGCTGCGCTGCTGGCCGCGGGGCTTTGCCCCATCGCCATCGGTGAGCAGCACGGCGCAGGCCGGTCAGCTGCTGGGTCACGCACAAGATAGGCCGCCGTAGCGGCAGCCCCAACGACTGCCGCCTGCAGGCTCGTACGGCCATGGCCCCATCCTTACGCCGCGTGGCAACCACCCCACTCAACTCGGCGCGCCCTGCTGCACCCGCACCCCTGCACCAGGCTCCGACGGCGGCGGCTCCATCCGCATCCCGGCCGCCTTCTGCGGGGTGGTGGGTCTCAAGCCCAGCGCCGGCCGGGTGGGCGCCCGGGGGGTGGTGGAGGTGGACTGCAGCGTGGCCACCATGGGGCCGCTGGCGGGCTGCGTGCAGGTACGGAGGGAATGTACGGATGTACGGTACCGCGTGTACGGCAATGGGCCTTGCATGGTGTCGCTATGCGTGGTGGGTGCTTCGCTCTGGAATCCACGCTTTGCTGTCTTGCACTCGGACGCCGCCCCTGCTGCACTCCCTGCTCCCCTGCGCAAGGTGTGTCGAACCCTCCTGTTGCCAGGACGCCGCCCTGCTGTACTCCGTGATGGCGCACTACGGCTCCCCCGCCCCGCAAGCCGGCGACGGCAGCGGCACTGACGAGCAAGGGGCCGACGGCGGCGGCGGCAAGGATCAGCCAGCGACGGCGGCAGCGGGCGGCGCGGAGCGGCCGCCGCTGCTGCCGCCGCCGCTGCTGCCCAGCCCCTGGCCCGAGGCCGCAGCGCCGTCGGCGGCGCCGCTCAAGGGCCTCCGCATCGGCGTGTACGACAAGGTGCGGTCGTACGACAAGCTCTCAGCACAGTGCAGCACTGCCGGTCGGCGCCAACCCTCCCCGCCAACCTCTGCTGATGTAACTTAGCCGCCCGCACAGCCCGCACAGCCGCCCGCATCTGACCCGGCCAGCTGCCTCCATGCCTCCATCCGCTCCGTACCGCCTCCTGGTGCCCACGCCTGCGCCGTTCTCCTTGGCCGCCGCTGCTGCTGCAGTGGTTTGACGACGCCTTGCCCGCCGTGGTGGCGGTGTGCCGAGGCGCGCTGGCGGCCGCCGAGGGCCTGGGCGCGGCGGTGGTGGGGCTGGGGCTGCCGGAGCTGGAGGCGCTGCGGGTGGCGCACACGGTCACCATCGTGTCGGAGATGGCCCACAACTTCCGGGTGAGACCGGGGGGTGAGACCCTGGGGTGAGGTCATGGGGTGAGGCCGTGGGTTGAGACCGTGGGGTGCGGCCCTGGGTGAGACCGTGGGGTGAGCCAAAACCGACTGTGTGTCACAGCGTGGAAGGCATGCGCCGGGGCGGCGGGTGAGGTAGACGCCGCCCGTTGGGGGGTTGCGAGCATGTGCGGTATGGGCGCGTGGGCCGGGGACCCTCGTGTCGGGGAGAATGGACGGCAGCCCAGGTTGAGCCCTGCCGCGCTCGCATCAGGGATGACTGCGGGCGTGTTGTGCGTGCGCGGCGGGACACGGCCGCACTGCAAAGGTCGATGCTGTTGCATTTGAGCTAACATTGGCTCCAGCACTTCGCACCTGGGTGGTGAGGCCTGCAGAGCCCACGATGAGTTGCAAGTGCGACCAGGCGGGGCCCCGCCGCCCGCCCCACTCAGGCCCATCGGGAAGGCTGCGCCCGGTAGATTGGGGTGGGAATGCGTATGTTCCCGCGGACCTGCGGGATTCGCTCGCCTTGGGCAGCGTTCGTGCAACTGCGCTCTGTGGTTTCTATTCACACGGCGACACATCCTCTTGCAAACTTCGTCACCCCGGCCCGCCCCGGCCCCAGGAGCGCTACGCCGACCCCTCGCTGCGGGCCGCCTTCAACTCGGACGTGCGGCTGGCGCTGGCCAACGCGCGATTCTGGTCGCCCGCCGACTACCTGCAGGTGCGGCCTGCGGTGGACAACAAACACACGTATGCATGATGACACACGATGACGTATCTGCACATATTATGTATGTATCTATCGGCAATCGTTGCCGAATACCTGCGCGTGCGCCGCGGGCCCAGTGAATGAAGACCTGGCGGCTCATGTCTGCGCGCCCCCAGTTGCGAAAGCACGTGCCCTTCTGCATGTCACTTGTCACGGCAGTGGCCCGTAGTGGCCCCGCAACTGTTACGCTCCGTCCGAGTCGCTGGATATAGTTGTCCAACATGGCTTGCAAGCCGCACCCCGAACCGCCGTACCCTACCTTGATCCCTCCCTCCCTCCGTCGCCGCCCGCAGTCGCAGCGCGTCCGCGCCCGCGCCAACATCCACTGGCGGAGGGCGCTGTCGCAGGTGGAGGGCGCTAGGGCCGCTAGGGAGGCGGGTATGGGAAGGCAGGGGTACGGGACCTGGTTGGGGAATGTGGGGACGTTGGGTAAACTGGTTGCGGGGTTGCCACCACATCTCAACCGCCAACACCAACCGTCAACCCTCAACCGTCAACCCCCAACCGTCAACTCGCTTTCGCCAAACCCCAACCGCCAGGTCCACATGATCGCTACCCCCACCACGCCCATCCCCGCGCCGCGCATCCACCCGACCGCGCTCAGCAGCGGTGAGCGGCGCCATGCCGGGCTTGGCCTGGGGGTGTGTGTTCGTAATAATCAACATATGCCCGACACACGACGCCCTAGGGTATTGGCATATTAGCCGTGCGGCAGGCAGGCAGGGATGCGGCCAAGAGCGGTGCACCAGTGCGGGACCGAAGCCCAAACGCCACCATAAGCAGGTTTGACATCCCGGCCCGTGTGTGTGTGTGTGCGTGTGTGTGTGTGTGTGTGTGTACACCAGGCAGCCCTCGCATTTTTGCAAGCCTCTACCAGCCATCTCTGCAGGCCACATCACCCGCCTGACAGGCCCCCGCCGGCAGCCTCTTGATCCGACAGTGCACCAGTATCGGCCGCGTTGACCCTGTCGGCGGCCCTCCTGCTGTCCGCCCCGCCAACGCAGGCGAGAGCAACATACGCCAGGTGAGCGCTGGTTGCTGGCCGCTGGCAGCGACAAGACCAGGCTCAACAATCAAGCCGCAAGGGCTTGGGTTGTGTTTGGAGGAGGCCGGGCGATGTGGTTGCTCATGGAGCCGGGCGTTTTCTGAGCCCGTGCCCACACCGGACCCTTGTCGTACAGCCCAACTCGTTGCTCCCCGCGCGAGGGCCTCCGTGCCATGCGATGCGAGGGGCTCACGTAGGCAAAGACGAGCTGCGCAGTGCAATGCAGCATCAGGTTCGTCGGTATCAACGAGTTGGCCTGCCCTCCTCGTCCTCTGCTCCTCCCTCCAGACCTCCCGCATCATGCGCTACGTGGTGGCCCCCAACATGCTGGGCCTGCCCGCGCTGTCGCTGCCGGTGCGGAGCTTGTAGTGCATATGTACCGTACCCATAGGCAAATGTGTGTCGTAATATTTACTTCACATGTGTAGTCGCCCGGCCAACATGCTGGGCCTGCCAACGCGTTTGCTGCCGATGCGCAACAATCCGTGACAGACGCTACAGCACATGTGTTCGTAATAATCAACCTATACCCGACACGCGACGCCCTGGGGGATTGGCTTATTAGCCGTGCGACAGGGCAGGCAGGGATGCGGCCGAGAGCGGTGCACCAGTGCGGGAGCGAAGCCCAAGCGCCACCATAAGCAGGTTCGACATCCCAGCCCGTCCCAACCCGCATACGGATATGTGAAGACGTCGGTAGATGTTGTCGGTGTAGAAGGCAGGCCGCAGCACCCGCCGACGCGCGCGCACGCTCTAGGCTAACGAGTAATCGCGCAACGCAACACGGCCCCAGCACAGCACATGTGTATGACACAGTGCACATGCACGCCCCCTGGGCCCACAGCCCAACACGCAGCCCACTCGCCGACACGCCCCTTCGGCCGTACGCCATGCCCTGCTGCCGTCATGCCTGCCGCCATGCCGGGGCGGTGCCGGCCTGGGAGGACGCTGGCGCCTCCTCCACCAGCCCGCCCACTTCCTCGTGCCGCATCTGACCCATCCCCTCGCCGCCGTCATGTGTACCGCCGCCCCCCCCGCCCCCTCGCGCGTCCGCCATCCCACGCCGCCTCCTTCCCGTTCCCCCGTGCCGCCCCTGCCCCCCGCCGTGCCTTGCGCCGCAGGTGGGCGCAGTGCCGGCTGAGGAGGACGCCCCGGCGCCGGCGCCGGCACCGGCACCCTCGCCCTCCTCGCTGCCCTCCTCGCGCCCGCCGCCGCTGCTGCTGCCGGTGGCCCTGCAGCTCATCGGGCGGCCGCTGCAGGAGGCCAGCCTGCTGCGCGCGGGCGCGCTGCTGGAGGTGCGCTGAGGGCGTGCCGTTTCCACACGAAGGGGTGACCCAACGGGCCTCCAAAACATGCTATGACGCACATGATTCGTATGATGAGCGAGGCCGTGCTGTTTGTTCATAGTGAGGGTGTGCTTGCTGGAGGTGGGTGCGCCGATGGCATGTCGCCATCACTGGGAGGGGTGATTTGCGCATGCGGCGCATGCGGCCTCTGCCATGCTATGACGAGGAAATAACGCGATGCGTACGGGTGGTTGCGCAGGGCATGGTGCTGTGCGTACGATGCGCCATGCTGTGTTGTTATGGGGGTCTGGGGATGGGGCTACGAAGGGCTCGCTGGCCGCGGTGACGTTGAACGGCCCCATGAGGCCTCATCGAGGCGCCGACCGCACCACCCCCATTGCCCACCCGCAGGCGGCGCTGGCGTCCCAGGCGTCCCAGGCGCCAGGCGTGCCGGCGGGGGCGCAGCTGGGGGGCCGGCGGTCAGCAGCGACGCGCCTCAACCCGCTCACGGGCGAGCAGCACGGGCTGTGAGGCGGGGCGCCGGGCGGCGGGTCGCTGCGGTGGCTGGCGGCACACGACCTGCCAGCGGCTGCTGGGCGGCCTGGGAGCAGAGCTGAGCTCCAGCCAACACGCGGAGGTGTGCGTCCGGATGGCATTGGCATCGGACACGCATGTCGGCACCGCATCACCGCGTGTGCTTGGGGAGGGTCATGCCGGCAGCACGGCGTGCGCGGCTGTGCCTATGGCCAGAGCGTGCAGGGCGGCCGTGAGGCGCCGGGGCGGTGGCCGAGGGATGCTGCCCATGGCGCCGAGCGCGATGGCATGTGGCGCTGCGGCTCCCTCGTTGACGTTCGCATCCCGGCTTGGGAGCAGCGCGAGGTGTGTGATGAGGGGAATGTGTGGCGGAGGGGAGACGGCAGGACGAGCGTGGCTGCGCCGACCCCTCGTGTATTATGCCGACGCGATCATTATATCGACTGCTCCGTACTGATAGACTGCACAGACGTTACCGACGGGAATGCGAGGGTTGGCTCCGCACCACGCAGTGAGAGTGCAGGCCTGGCCCCGGAAGGCCGCGGTGGCCGCAGCAGGCGGCTGGGGGGCCGGTGGGAGGCTCCAGGCTGCAGGCCGGCTCGGAAGGGTGACGCTGGTGGGTTGCGGGGCGTCAATGACAGCCTGCTGCACCTCCTATGGTGCCGCATGTTGGAGTGGGTGCCTGCTGTGGTCGCTGGCTGACTCCGCCTGGAGCTGAACCAGCCTCCTGGACTCAGCTGGTGCAGCTCCTCACGACGACCGGCTCTCCGCCGCAGGGGCGCCTCCGTGAAGGAGCAGGGACCTGCGCTAGCCCTGGCCCTGGCCCTGGCCCTGGCCCTGGCCCTGGCCCTGGCCCTGGCCCTGGCCCTGGCCCTGGCCCTGGCCGCCAGACTCTGGCAATCTTGATGTGTGAGATTGTTTCTTAGTAGGGGAGGCGCGCGCGCACACTGTAACTTCCACATCAGCGATCAACGGCGCATCTGCCCTCGGCTGCCGTGGTGAGCCAGGCCGCGCACCTGGCATCAACCGCGTCCACCGCAACACCCACGGTGGATCCGGTTTGTTCAGTATCTCATCGCCAGCAACCGCTTAGGCGCAGCGGCTCTCAACGCAGCGGCCCCGCGCCACCAGGAAGCCACCAGGAGCCCTGTAGCCCGCGTACCTTGAGTCGATTCTATCGATATGTTGACTACACAATCTTGATTTCACCATAACGCGCTTCACGCACACGCGCGTGCCATGCCTACCCACTCTGCTCGTGATAGCACCAACGCAAGCCAACGCCCGTCCATGCCATGCGCCAGGTAGGCATGAAAAGCAGCGGCAGTCCGCACGCGGCCCTCCAGACGTGTGCTCGGACGCCAGCGACTGCCCCCCCTCGTGGGGCTGCACCTATGCCGCGGCGACGCCCTGGTTGAGGATGTCGATGCTGTGCTTGGTGGCTCGCCGTGATTTAAGGAGGTTGGGCGGACCAGGTGGGCCGAAGCCCCCTACGTGCCCACCGCAGCCGGGGGAGCTCCATGCATCGCAGTTGTAGCGCAGCACATGCTCAATCTACAGAGACTCGTGAGCAGCGCCTGCGGGACTGTCAGGGATGCAATAGCGCACACCCGCAGTGCGTGCTACCGCAATTGTGCTAGCTCACGTCAAGCCCACGCTGCGACATAGGCCGATCGCACCAGTGCAGTGCAACCTACCCAGGACAAACAAGCCAACAGCCCGCAACATGCACTCCACGCACAATCCTCGAGTAGTACAGCAAGCCTCGTGAAGCTCATCAAGTCCAGCGGCAGCAGTCATGCCACATTTATCTCCCACCATGGCATGCAGTGCAAAACCTACGCACGTACAGGTAGTAGTCGTCATGGTCGATACCGAGCCATGCGCTCAGCCGACCACGAGCAAGCTCCCAGCACGCGGACCCGACCGCCTCCCCTACCTACCAGCCATACCGCGCATCCACCGTGCATCGCAGACGCCTCGATGCCAGCAAATGAAGTTGTGCGCCGCATGGCTACCTGCTTATGGCGTGCAAGCAAGTGACAGCCGAGGCGGCGGACAAATGGCGCGCGCAGGACGGACCCCGCCGCCGCCGCTGCCAAGCACCTCTCCATAACAGGCAGCAAACAGCCTGCCCCGAGCTATAATTTGCTTTCCAGATATGCTACCAGACCAAGCACGCACGGGCACGCCGCGTAAACGAAAGGACAAGCTCCCCCACCGACCCCGAGCTCTACCGGACCGCCGTGCGCGTACCAACCACAGGCTGTCAAGGAAGGGTCGCCCACCCGCTGCCACCATGCCAGCGGCCGCACCTACCAGCAACCGCTGCGCCCCCGTGCCTCTCATGCGCACATGCTGGTGTGGTCAGGGTACTGCCGTCAGGGTGCGTGTGCCAGCAGAGGACGCACGCATTGGGCGTCTGCTGGCATCACGCACGCACCACTGAGAGGCAGCAGATGCAGGGGGCGCTTGGCGTGCCTGCTTGGCGAAGGCCCCACCACTCCAAATTCCACGTCCGCGTCATGCAGGCTACTGCGGGCTGCCCAGCTCACTCGGCCAGCCCTCAAACGACACCGGTTGCGGGAGGGCCGCGTGCGCTGCGCCGATGCTGGTGCTACCCAGGCCGGCAGCGTCGCCCAACGCCGGCGCCGCCATGCCCGTGAAAGTGAGCTGCGTCGTCGCTGTGCCCGTTGCGGTCAGGGGCGGCGCAACCGGCCCGCTCGCCCCTACCAAGCCACCATGTTCTGCAGATGCAGCGGCCCCAGCGACAGACATGACGTCGCAGGGGCTAGCCGACCGTCCCTCGCCGCCATTGTCGACGCCGCCGACGCCGCCACCGCCGCCGCTGCTGCCGCTGCCGCCGCCGCCGTCGCCGCCTCTGCCATCACCGCTGCGGGCCAGCAGCCACAAGCTGCGGCCGCCGCCGCTGCAGGCCGTGCCGCTCACCGCCCGCTGCGGCGGGCTGCCGTCGGCCGGGGTCGCCATCGCCGCCGCCGATGATGCGAATGTGGTCGTGGGTGGCGACGCCAGCAGGGTTTGCGCCGACCGCGGAGGTGCAGAAGACAGGCCGACGCCTGCTGCTGCCGGGGCCGAGGGCGGCGGCGGCTCTAGCGGCTCGCGGCGCTGCCTTGCAGCGGCCTGTGTGGACGCCAGCATCGCTGCCAGCAGCGCGGCCCCGCGGTCCCCTGGGTCCGAGAGCGGCGCCGGAGAGGACGGGCCCCAGGCGGCCGGCGCCTCCGTCGCCAACGACTCGAGCCCCTGCTGCCGAGTCGCATCCCGCACAGGTGCGGCCGTCAGCACCAGCGGGTTGCTGCGCTGCCGTGCCACCGCTGCCGCCGTCACCTCGCCAACCGGCTCATCAGCGGCCAGCCCCGCCGTGGTGGATGACGCCTCCCGCCCCATTGGCTGCCCGGCTGCAGTCACGGCCGCCGGTGCTGCCGCTGCGGCGGGTGCCGCGTCGCCCGCCTCCGGCCCTGTCGTGCGGGGGCGAGGATGTAGGCCGGCGGCGGGTGGCACCGCCGTGGCTGCCGTGGCCTCACTGTCGTGAAGCGGCCAGGCCCCGGCCAGCTGGCCAAGATGGCGTGTCTGCACCCCCGCTGCCGCCAGCGTTTGCGGCAGGCTGTAGGGCCGCCGCCCGGCTCGCGGGGGGTGCCTTGGCTGCTTCATGGACTGGCGGAGGGGGCTGCCGTCGGGGCTCTGGTTGTGGTTGCGGCTGCGGCGGAAGCTGGCGTGCAGGGTGCCGCCGCGCTGCACGCCGGTGCGCATGTCGTTGTGGCTGCAAGCAGCCGCGAATGGCGGTGGCGGCCTGTTCGACGGATGCGTGGGACGCCAGGAACAGGAATGAATGGAGGCCGCAGTACGCCCGAGCAGTGGATCCCGCACGGGCTGCCTCGCTGGCCTCGCGTGTCGTCACCAGCATAGCAGCTATCTAGCGGCATTGCTATCGGTGCTCATCGCTCGTTCGGGACACGCCTGGCCTTGCCCAGGGACAAGCCTAACCTTGCTCCGGTGCGCCCATGCATTCATGCATGCTAACACACCGCGCCCCTAGCCATGTGTGAACCCACTGCCGCCGCCTTGTTGGCACTGCACTCACAGCAGCTGGTGTGGTTGCGGGTGCCGCGGGCGGTGCGGCTCCGACCACCGCTGCGATGCGCACACCCGCAGGCGGTCCGCCTGCTGGCACGGCAGCAACATGGGGGTGGGGGCATGTAGGCAACGAGTCGCCTGCGCCCGTATCCCCGCTCTCCCTCACGGTGGCGGAGGCAGGTCGTCGCAGGCCCTGGACGACGCCCCGGCCCATTCATTCACTCCAGGCGGCCCTTGCCTGGGTTTTTTTTTTCTATTTTCCTGCGCAGTGCTCGTGCGTCGGTGGAAGTATGTACTTTCAGGCATCGCGCATCACTGCACTCCATCCCAACCGCCATGCCGTACGTGCCGCACGCCACGCCAGCGCCTTACCCGCAGCTCCTCCTCGAGGTCCACCAGCGCCGCCTCCAGCTCCCGGAAGCTGGGTCGCTGCGACGCCTGCCGCATGACGCAGCGGCGAGCCTGCACGCATGCACGCACGCACGCACGCACGCAACATGGCGATGGGTCCCAGCCACATTGGCGATTCGCTCGGGCGGCGGGCGTGCACGCACGCACGTGCACACCGCCGCCACTCGCACGCACAGACATCCGCCAACGGGCGGCATCAGTCATGAGGCAGGCGGGCAGGGGCACAACCCCGCCCACCCCGCCGGCATGCACGCGCGCGTTTCAGGGCCGGCGCTTGGCTCGGCTCAGCTGCGTGCCGGCTAGCGGCTCACCAGCGCACACAGCTGCGGCCACTCGTCGTCCGGGAAGTCGGGCCGCAGGTTCTGCACGCCCACTCCCATCAGGATCCGCGCTGCGGGGGCAGGCGATCAACGAATATCGGGACATCGGCGCGCGGTTGGCAGTTGGGATCCGGAAGCATCACGCGGGCCGCCGGCTTGCTTGCTGGGGTCTTACTCGCTAGCTACGGAGATGCCCGCTTGATGGTCGCGACCCATCACAACCCATTGCGTGCCATTGATTGACCCAGCCATGGCAGGCGCCCGCGCACGCATGTACCGCTACGTGCGAGCGTACGTGCGGCCAGCAGCAGCCGGCGGCGTTGGCACACACGAAGGCATGCCGCGATCGGGCCCCTGCCGGCGTGCTGGCTTACTTGCGCAGGAGGCCTCCTCCAGGAGGCTCGCTTGCGTACTTGCGGGCCCTTGCTAAGAGGGCCGTAGCGCACCTGGCGTGAGGCTCTCGTGGGGCCGCCTGCCGGTCATCAATTCGTACAGCAGGATGCCAAAGGACCACACCTGGGGGCCGGGATGGGCGGGCGGGGCTTGGGGTTTGGCACGCGCGCTGGGTACGTGGCGCGGTGGGCGGGTAGGCCGCATCAGCACAAACGACGCGCGTGCCCTTCAGCACGGGGAGCGGATGGAGTTCGCAGTGGGCAGCAGACGGCAAGGTTGAAAGCAGGTCGCCCGGGCTGCCTGACCTGCTGGGTAAGTAAGGTACGCGCCCTGTCGCCCGCCCGATGCATTGGAGGCCCGGGAAGGGCAGCGCTTAGCCCTCAACCCTCCCGCCGTGCCGGTTTGGCACCCCGCCATGCCCATGCCGAATGCTCACGTCGGAGCTCTTCTGCAGCTCGCCATTGATAGCCTCGGGACTCGCGTACGCCAGTGTGCCTGCGCGCGCGGTTCGGTTGGGACAGCGGTGGTGGGGCAGGCTTCGGAGCGCACCGTGCAAGTTGCAGGACGAGCCGCGCGCGGGTAGCGGCGGGCAGGACCGTACGTGTGAGCCCGTATGAGGATCGTGTGCGTGGCTGTTGTTGAGATTGGCCCGCGTGTCTGTGGGCTGCGCCGCTCGCTGCCTGCCTCCCGCTGCCGGTCCCTGCCGCCCGCAGTACAGCAGGCTGTGCGTCTTAGCTGATGTAGTCATCAAAGAGTCTATCCAACTGAATCGTCGACAATATGATGGATTCAATATAAAAAATCTATAGGGCCTGCGCGCCGGGCCGTGCCATATATAAACACCCCAGCGGCGTCAGCGGTCTGGTCGGTCCCATGCCTCCTGGGATTCTTGTCACATGCCCGACGCCGGCTGCCCCCACTGCCTCACCCCAGTGGCGCGAGCTGACTCGGCTGCCCTCGGCCGTCAGCAGGTGCACCAGCCCAAAGTCAGCCACCTGCACGCGAGAGGCACGCGGGCCGCGGGCGGGTCACGCATGCATACATGCATGCGGCCGGGCCGCGGGTCAGAGGGGATGGGGCGCATGCGGCACGCACGCAGCTCGGACGAAACCAGGCGGGGCATCGCCGGCGTGCGACGGATGGAGGGGCTGCGAGAACATGGGCCGGGGTGGCCCGTGCGAGCGGCGGGGCAGCTTGTGCACGACTGCATGGCCAGGGGATGAACTGGAGCGGGATCGGCAGCGGGGTTGAAATGCGATGCAGCCGCTGTTCCCTCAGCTGTACGTAACAGCAAAGATGCAGTAAAGAAGCTTTCAGATAGCAAGCCTGCATGCACCCTGCCCACAACACGCACCTTGGCGGTGTACCCTCGCGCGTCCAGGTGCGAACTGGCCAGCAGCACGTTGCCCGGCTTGAGGTCTGTCGGGGGGGCATGGCATGGCGTGGTGGTCGTGGGGGGGGGGGCTACACAAGCACGCGGGCATGGCATCCGGTTGGCACGAAGGGGGTGGCAGGGTGGCTCGCGTACTTTCGCTTTCTTTGGTGGCGGCGAGGGGGCCGCGTTCACCATGGTGCACGTGCCGCATGCGTGGCAACGCGCCGGCGGACACACGGCATGCGTGCGTGCGTGAGCATGGGTCAGCGGGGCCCATCGAGCGGGGCCCCAAGCAAGACGCAGGCGCCCGTCCCAACGCAAGCAATCCCCGCGCGCATGCCCACCTCCGTGGATGACGCCTGCGTTGTGCAGGTGGATCATCCTGCGGCGGCGCGGCGGGCGGACGAGTGAGGGGGCGAAGGCCAGGCTGACGACGTGCGCAATCCTGGCTCCGTACGTCCTCATCAACCTTGGCTAGCTCGAGCTAGATTCACCCACTCTGTTACGACTGACCCTGGCCTGAGGCTGCAGCCCATGCCAGGAGGCCTGCTGGCACAGGTACGCCAACGAGTGTCCAAGCCACGAACCAGCACCACAAGCGACCACGTGGGGGCACGCACGCTAGTTCAACCAAGTCTCCCGGCGACCTGACCCACGCAGGCCACGGCTCATGTCGCCGGCAACCGGCCGACGCGTGTCCCCGGTCCTCCCCTGTCTGGCCGGTCCCAGCTCCCCACACACACCCAAAAGGCGATGACTAGGGAACGGATGGCGCCATTTATCGTCACCTTGGACTGCGGGCTTGAGCCAGCGCGCTCACCATCCCAACATCGCACACCCCTTCCCCTACGCCCACACCCACACACTTAGCCCCCAGCCCGGCCCGGGCCGCCACTCACCCCCGGCAGATCTCCGCGGCCGTTCGCAGCAGCTTGCGCCGTGCTTTGCGGACCTCGTCCTCCGACGTCGCCTCGGGCCTGCTGGCGGCTGAATGTAACTTGACGCGGGTCCCTGTTGAGCCTGGGCGCAAGCGAAGAGCCGCCGGGGCAGGCGCGTCGTCGGCGCCTGGCGCCCTGGTGCCGGCCCCGGCTGCTTCCCGCCGGGGCGACACCGGTGGCGACGGAGCCGAGCTCGCCGGCGGTGCCGACTGGCGCGCGAAGGCTGCAGGCGGGGATGCCGCTAGGGCAGACGGCACAGCGCCTGATGGCCCCGGTAGCGTGGCGGCGGGCTGGCCGCTGTCGCGTGCTCCCGCAGCCGCTGCAGCAAACAAGGCGCGCGGGCCCGGCCGGGCACTTCCGCCGGGGCCGACGCTGGTGCGGGCTGGGAGGGCGGGCCAGAAGACGCCCCGTCGGATGGCATCAAGCAGCGTGCCGCAGTCGCAGTACTCTGCGGACGCACGGTGTCAGTGGGCCCACGGCGCAGCGTGGCGCGCGGCGTCACCAGTGAAATAGAAATAGAAATGGTTACGACGCGTGCAGGGCCCACGTCGTTAAATTAAGGAGGGTAGGCCGTGTGTGGGACAATGTCCCCACGGGCGTCACCAGTGGACGACCCCTGGCACGCAAAGCAGGCACCCGAGGTCACTGTCGACCGCTCATGGTGACGCGGGGTCAGGGTGGTACCACGCACCCGGCCCGTCAAGTCCGACCGCACGTGTGACCAAGCCACGAACCCATGCCAGCGCCCGGCATGGCCCCAGGCCACCCCTCCCTTGCCCACGCGCCCACGCCGCGCTGTGCTGCCGAGACCACCACCCCGCCCATGCCCTCCGCCCATCCGCATATCGGTAGCAAAGCCCCACAGCGCCCCTGCCCTCCCCAGCGAGCCCACCCTATGCCTCTTCCCGCTCACCCTGCACCAGCATCAGCAAGCAGCAGCCCGGCACCACGCCCGACTGGTCCAGGGCCGCGGCCCAACCGTGCCGCGCGTCGGTGGCGCGACGAGGCGGCCCCAGGCCGTCCCCTGGGGCAGCGACGGGAGGGGCAGCGGGGACGGCGGGATGGGTTATGAGCGCCGCTTGCCTGGCGCCCTCGCGTAAGACACACGGTGGACACGCCTGGTGCGGCCATGTGAGAAACGGTAGAGGGCCGGAGGGGCCGGGCACGACACGACGGGCTGGGGCCAGCAATCACACCATCAACCACACCGCTCATGAACCACATGATGAACCACACCACCAATCCCACCGCACCGCTCACGCGACACGCCGGCGGCATGTCAACGGTGCCAGGCGGCGCGGCCGTGTGCATGTGTGTCGCAGCGGCCTCCGCTGCAGGCGCGAGCGCCAGGCTGCCGCCCAAGCCCCGGCAGCCAAGCTGGGCCAGGAAGTCCTCACGGACCACACACACGCGCGCGCTGTAGGTCTGTGGGCGGGAGCCAGGTGGAGGCCTTGTGAGCGGAGCGCGGGCGGACGGGCCCGGGCAGCCGCACGGCTGCCAAACACCGAGAGATAGTCCCGGAGAGCTGCCTCTGGGCATTTCTCTTTTCCACTTGACTTGCTGTGCGAGCCGCGTCACAGCCCTCGCTTGTGAGGGCACTACTCTGCTGGCTCAAGCCCGGTCTGCCCTGGTTGGCCGCACTTGCACGACGTTGGCTTTTCGGGTGACTTTGCGTGCTTTCGGCACTTGAGGTCCCCCGACCCGGGTGACTTCAGTCCCAAATGGCCAACACGTCGGGTGACTTCGGTGACCTGGATAATTAAGATACGGGCCCTGGTCACAGCCCTCTCTTGGAAGAGCATTACGCTGCTGGCTATCTAATGAAGCCCGCCCCGCCCTGGGTCGCCGCACCTGTACGACGTTGGGGTGCCGCAGCTGCGGCGACACCAGCGCCTCGCGGGTGTTGGATTCGTCCTGGCGGGGGTAAAATCCGTCCAAATGGACATTGTTGGGGGTGGCGGGTGGGTGGCAGGCCCGAGGCCCGCCCGACACGAGTGCCACGGTCGCCCGCTGCGTCCGTGCGTGCTTTGCCACTCCTAAGCCTGCGTTCCCCACGCCACGCGCCGCACGCACCTCTTGGGTTGCTACGAGCTTTGCCGCCGCCTCCGCACCCTGGTACTGACACCGGTACACGCAGCCTGCGGGTGCGGGCGACGAGGCAGGATAGGGGGAGTGACGTGAGCTGCCGGTCCTTGCAACGTCACAGAGCGCCGTACATGTGCACAGCAGTACATAGGTAGGCCGCCGGCGTTGGCGTGGATGAGCTCCTGGGCAATGTAGGAGGGCGCGAGTAGGCGCAAGCCGTACCAGAGGCGCCCTGGCCGACCCGCTGGAACAGCTGTACATCGTCGATAAATTGTTCAGGAGCCTGCGAGGCGCATCGCAGCGGATTCGGCGCGTGACCAGCAGCAGCAGCCGGGGGTGGAATTCGGGTTTCTGCCGAACATCCGTGACATCCTCCTGGCTTTGATGCATGTGCTCAACACGTACGAGCGAGGTACACGCCCGTACCGATGGCTCCAGTGAGTCCTGGCTGGCCAAGATACTCGATAACAGCTGCGTGCTGCCAAGGGCGAGCTGCCGCGAGGGTTTGCGCAGGCAAGTTGGTGGTGGCCGCGGGTGCGAGTCCGTCAGCGTGCTGCTGGCATGCGCCAACACGTTGTCGCCGGTTCCAAGCCACGCGATGGCCTGCTGCTCGGTAGTCAGCACTCCAGCCGAGAAGTCATCGCCTGAATGCGTTGGCTGCGCGCTTTGAGCCGTTTCCTCCTGCTGCTGATTGCTATCAATGATATCGGTCGTTCGTCTACGTTGGCCAATGCAGAGGCAGCCCGAGGCAACATTGCCCATGTATGGCTCAGTCAAGCGGAAAGAAATGCGTTCAACTGCAACCTCGCTCGTTGATTGGAGCGGGCACAACCAGCAGTAGAAGGCGAGTTATCAGCTACAAATGTATGTCAAGCGGTTGTGCGTAAGCCGGGCGAGACAACCCCTGGACGAGGAGCGACGCATCGCAATCGAGGCTCCGCCGAGAAGTGTATGGGACCACGTGCGTGGGTTTTGCGTTTCGTCCTCGACGGACACGTTGATGCGATGAAGTCTTGTACATATATCGAAGATGCGCTCGAGCACTTGCGTCGTGCTCGGTCTTGTCGGCCGCTCGTCCTTGGCAGTTGGGTCTTGGGCTTGCACTTCCAAGCTGCACTTCCAAGCTGCAACCCCTGCAGGAGACCTATGGCTTGCCTTGCGGCCGCGGAGGGCGTAGCAGGCGCCGCCGCGCCGGCAGGGGTAACTTGGCTTCACATGAGACCGCGGGTCTTGCTTGGGGGCGCGGCACCAGGTACAGCAGGAGACATCCCTTACGTACGGCGCACTCTCGCCTCGCGCTACTCGTGCGCAGCAGTCACCGATCCCCGCCACACACGGTCGGAGAAAGGGCGTAAGCTGGAGGCTGGCCGGGCAGGGCCGTGCGCGCCCAGGGGCCGGAGGGCTCCCGCCCCTGCATGTATGGCCGCAGAGCGTCAGTCGTTGTTTGCGTCCCCGGCGGGCGTGCTATCCTTCTTGCCCTCGACCGAAGCCATCGGTCGTCCCCACCCGCACGGTATGGCCTCCTAGCTAGCCCATCCATGGCATTGATTATTGTGGGCTGCCTAGGCTGCCGCCTCGGCGGCCCCTGGCCGGTTGGCACGGCATCAGCGACCTGCACCTGAAGGCCCCCGCCCAACACCCCAGCCAACTGCAGGGGAGACCCTGGCCAACTCCGCGGCGCTCCTGGTTCCGGAGCTACCTGCGCCAGGCGCTTCAACGCAGGACCGCGCGAGGCGCCAGGCAAGAAGCCGCGGACGCGCCGGGTGGGCGGGGCAGGCGCCGCAACAGGGGCGAGTGTCAATGTTCGTTGGGGTACGTACGGGACGCGAGCATCTGCACGGGCTCGGCCTCCATCCATCCGCCGTACGTGCGTGTTGGCTTCACGCTGTGCACGCAGCCGCGCGCGAAGCAAGCCTCAAGCCGGCCCCTGCACGCAGCTCAGGTGAGAGTCTCCCCTGCTGCAGCTTGTGTGCCATCACAGCACCCCAGCGTCAAACCTCTCCAGCCCATGTGGAGGGCGGTAGGGTGCTGGGGCGGCTTGTAAGTGGCTCTGACGGAAGGCCCGGGGTTGCCGTTGGGCGGCTGCACGGTAAGGGAGAGCGTCCCGTAACGTGCCGCGAAGCCCCATCATGCGCACATGTGCGGCATCCCGCAGGCGCAGGTCGGATGATTTGGTTTCGCATTATCGCAAGTCGTCGCTGGAGAGGCAGTGTCTGTGTCTTGGAAACGCCGGTGCAACACCGAACGCACGCGGCGGACACAAACTGGGGCGCAAATGCGCGTGCTGTAGACGCGATGAAATCAGATGAATCAAGTGACAGGTGTTCAGGATGAGCGTCGAATTTCATCGCCAGGACCGATGCAGCAGCAGCTTCCGCCGCGGACGGTTCGTTCGGCAGCGAGCAAGGCAGCCGGACCATCCTGCAAGCACGCAGATGTCGAGCCTCTCAAGCACAACTCCGACACATCGATTGCTGCCGCTAGCGACGCCGCACCTGGTGAACCGGGTGTCAGCCTACCTCGCTGCTGACCGATGTGAAAATTTTCAACATACATCTACGCCGAGCACCCACGCTGTCCAGTGAAGTACGAAGCATATAACGATCTCTTACGGTAATGACATCGACAGGGGACTCATGCAAGACATGGCCAAGACTGTGCCCGGGGTGCAACAGGATGGTAAGGTGGGGCGGCGGGTCGCCGTCCGGGCTGGTGGACTGCCCAGACAACACGCCGCACGCGCGGCAGCCTGCATGTAGCGGACAGTGGGTGGCTAGCATGTAGCGGCCACCCGATCGGCTACAGAAAACGCCTCCTGCTGCGCGTTCCCCCTCGCTGTACCTGCCACGGCCATAACCGGCATGCATCCGTCCCATAACCGCGTCCGGCAGGTCGGTCGCACGCAATGGTTTGCTCACAAGCAGAGACTCAGCACGGGTGACGGCACGGGGTGCCCGCTCGCGCGCGGAGGGGTCCGCTACAGCCGGCGCACCAGCCCGGCGCCGCCCCTCACAGGCGGTACCGGGCCCCAAAGCGCAGCACAGCATCCGACCCGGCCCGAGGCGCTGCCCCTGCACCCTGCGCCGCTAGAGCGCCGCCCGCCGTACCACGACCAGGGCACCCCCCGGCCTTCGTCCGCGACGGTGACGGCGCTTCAGCTGCAGCAGCTGGTGCTGCGCCAGCAGCAGCAGCAGTTATGGGACCAGCAGCGGGAGCTCGACGAGCTGCGAGAGATGAAGCAGGCGCTAGTCAGCCTCGTTGCCAGCGTCACCCTTGCCGCGGCAGAGGGGCCGCGCCAGGAGCAGCAGCCGGGCCTGCGCACCAGCTGGTCCCCCCACCAGGCGGCTGAGACGAGGCAAGAGCTGCTGATCAGCAGGGCGCAGGCCGAGCCGGGGGCCGCGCCGCCGGATACGCCGGCGGCCCAGCCGCCGCCGCAGCGCAGCACCGGAAAGCGACCGCTCGGCGACTGAGCGGCCAGCCTAACGACGACAACTGAAGAGCCTGGCGCTGCTGAGGTGCCGATGCTGCTGCTGCTGAGGATGTATGAGGATGAGGACGATGATCTGTCGCCTGGGACGAGAACAACGGCGCCGCGGGCCGTGCAGTGCGTGGGTCCATGTTTGTGTGCCGGCGTAGCCGGCGTAGGCAATGGGGGCTGCTTCGTGTGCTGCGAGGGTACATGCGACCAGCACATGTTTGTGCAAAACCAGCTCAGAGAAATCTATCAGGCATGCGGCATTGAACGTCGTCCAGGCGCTCTTATCTGACGTGTTGGCTGCGCCGGCTCGGTATATGCTTGTTTTGTTACATGGGTCGGTGTTAGTTGATGTGTATATATGATACTTAGCAAGAGCAAGCAGTGCGTCTCATAGGATTCAACTGCTGGTAACGTGCGTGGGTGTGCTTCGTGTATCGCACGCGTGGTCCACACGCCCTTGGTGGGTCAGTAACTAAGCTTGTATGCGCGGCGATGGGCAGAACGGCCAGGGTCAGCAGAGGCAGGCAACACGTTAGGCAGGCAAGGCGCGGTGAAAGTATTAGCTACTTGCTCGGCTGACAAAATGTTGAGCTAACCCAGGCTAGGCGCCTCCGGTACGGCGCGGTGCGGTGCGGAATGGGCCGCCGGGCGTGGTGTGCAGCACTGCGGAACCCGGGGCCGTAGGGGCAAGGGGGCGCACGTACGTTCGCGCGCACAGAGTGCACGAGTGCAGGCTGGCTGACGATTGATACACGGTCATTGGACTCCCAAACCCCATGCGCCGCTCATGCCAGGCGGCCCCATGCCTGGCTCATGCAAGCGTCGCCACGACGCCACCCGCTCATCAGATGTCGGCACAACCAGGTCAGGGTCGACCCTGCACAGCGGGCGTATGCGTCCTTGCGCGGCTAGCCCGGGGCATGGGAGGCCAGAGGCCGGGGCGTGGGAGCCCAGATGCCGGGGCGCCCAGCCCTGGTCGAGAATCAGGCGTGGCAACCGGCCTGGCGCTGTGCCGGGGCTACAGTAGGGCTACAGTAGGGCCGAAGCGCGCTGGGGCCAGGGCGAGCCTGCCGGAGCACGGGCCATACTTGCGTAACACGCTAGCCAAGCGAGTGCCGCTCTTGGCCGCACGGGCTATGGGCCGATAAGGCCCGCGCAGGCTATCCTGTGTCTGTGCCAGGGCAGGGCCAAGCAAGCGGGGAGGGGGCGCGGCGTTAATTTACCTGCCGCGAATGCTTGGCAGATGGCTGAAAGTACCGCAAGTCAATAGGCCCTGGCGAGGGTTGGCGGCGTAGGAAATCCTCGCTCCTCTCCACCTGAGCCAAGCGTATCTAGATGCTCCCTGCGTGGCCGGTTCCGCATTAAAGCGGCTTTCCTGATTCCTGTAGGTATAGATGGGGGCCGCAGCTGATCAGCCTGGAGGCAGGGGCCTCAGTGGAGATAACAGCCGCGTGCTGCCGCTTGCTGCACTGCAACCGCAGCTCTTGGCCCAGCTTCGCCGCCGCCGCTGTCGGTGAGCAGAGGAGGGAGCCCCCCCCCGTCCCCCGTCCAGCCACTGCGGCTAAGCCTGAGCGGCTGCGTCTTTCAGAACCGCCGTCCCCGCCGCCGCCTCCCGGCCCCGGCTGTCGTCGTCGCCACCGCCATCCTCACCATCCTCCTGATCCTCGCCGCCAATTGCGTCCAGGGTCAGCGTCAGGGGTGACCCCTGGGCAGCACGGTGTCGGCGTTACGGCGTAAAGAGAGAGCTAGAGACGTCGAGTGTGATCTTTGTAGAGGGGAGAGGACGAGGACGCGCCACACAGTACGCAACGCGGCTCCAGCCGGAGCGTGGGCCGAGCCTGAGGAACTCGGGCGCCAGGGCAGCCTCGAGCACTGGCCCGACCCAGTCTGACCCTGTAGCCGCGTTGCCAGCAAGTAGTCCACCATAGTTCGCACAGAGTGATGGCGAGGTCAAACTGCCGCTGCTATCTAACCTTCAAGGCGAAGCCAGAGAGACCTGAGACCTGCGGTTTTCGCCCGCGCGCTGCCCGCGTCCAAGGGGATGTCCGATGGGAACGGAGCTCTGGGAGGGAAACATCCGTGGCTGTGCAGTGCCATACGATGGGCTTACGCCAACGTCGCGTCATGTTGCGCTGAGGCACGCACACAAAGCCAGGTATGCAACGCGCTTTGGGCAACGCGGTTTGGGCATATCGGCCGCTGGCGAGCTTCTCGGGCGTCCATGCGGCAGACAGGAAGCCACTGACAGCCTTGCCGGGCCTCATGTACTGCTAGGAAACAGTCAGCCTCAGCAGGGGGTGACCTGCTACCTTGCGGGGCCGCAGGGGTGAAAGCGCACACGTGTAATACCCAACGGCGCCAGGGTGCCGCCCGCAAATTTGCTACGCCGCGTGATTGTCTACCGAGCCCTTGCACATATATCTTCACAACTGCGCTATAGAATAACCAAACGTGCGACAGCTGTGTAGTCTCGGATGCTTCCACTCTCGCTACTCAAAACAGCACAGCGGCACGCTGTGGTGAGGAACTGCTGACGCATGCTTAGTTTTCCGCTGCTGACGGCGCCATTTGCCGGTCGCAGCTGGTGGAGCTCAAGAATGGCGAGACATACAACGGCTACCTGCAACAATGTGATACGTGGATGAATCTGCACTTGTCTGAGGTGATCTGCACCACCAAGGTGCGAGCTGCACGCAGGGTCGATCTCTTTGCAGCATTCGGTCAACCAGTTCGCGCGCTGCGGCCCGCACAGGACGGGCAACGGTTCTTCAAGATGCCCGAAGCATATATCCGCGGAAACACAATCAAGTACATTAGCGTGCCCGAGGAGGTGCGACGCCCGGGGGCACGTCGGCCGGGTGCTGGACGCGCCTTCTCCGCGCGCACCCCTCGCCCGGCGCGCGCTCCCCCCTTGTGTAGCCTGCCAGCTGGACGCTAAGAGCAACGACCTCACCGACCTGGGCCCCGCGCATTCTCCCCGCCCGCCTGGCAGGTGGTGGATAAGGTGCAGGAGGAGAACCTGCGGCGCGACGGTGAGGCACGAGGAACGGACTGGGCGTAGGCATGATACGGGCGTGGGGAAATACCGCGCCGGGCGCCTGACGGCATAGGAGGCATGGCCACCGGTATTCCCCTGTCGCGCGTGAAGCATTTGCCGCCCACAATACCCAACGATTTTTGGTAGCAGCCGCTGATGTGCTGCTACCCTGCCTGCCCCGGCCATGTGCTTGCTTCATGGCCCCCAGAGAAGCGGCCAACGCAGGGCCGCGGCCGCGGCTCGCGACTGGGGCGCGGAGATGGGCCTAGCGCGGGAGGCGGACGCGGTGGCGGCCGTGATGGCGGGCGAGGTGGGTTCGGTCGGGCTAGGGCCGAGCCGGGGCTTGGGACGGGGACTAGGGCAGTCAAGAGCAGCGCAGAGACGCTGCCAGGTAGCAATGCACCCGCACGGCGCAAGGTCGTGCGGGTTGTGCCAAGGATGGGCCTGGCTTGCGGCCGCCGCGCTGCTGGCTCAAGGGGCGGGCGGGACAGGCGGGGCCTGGCCAGTGCCGAAGGATTAGCATTATCAGGGCCTGTGAGGCTAGGCAGGTGGGGTGGGGCTGGGTGGGGCTGAAGGTTATGTGGCTGCAGGTATCGGTAAGCCGGCGCTGCAGGCAGCCGAGCACAGCAGGGCCATGGGCGAGAGGGATAAGTGCGACAATCGGCAGGGCGTTGCACCCTGATGGGTTTGGCTAAGCACGTCGTTATGCAGGGCTTGGCCGAGCTTGGCGGGGCCTACCGGGCCGTTGCTAAGGCCGGCTGCACCATGGTGTCGCTGGGCCAACACGGACATGCGGCCGCGTCTTTGAGGCGGGTTGCGGCCGCAAGCATGCCGGGCGTCATGGCGTGTCGCGCGCCGTATGGCCCCCCGCCCAGATGATGTCGTGGGTAGGGGAACGGCTTGAAACCTCCGTGACCTAACTCCTGACCCTTGTCCTGTCGCCGCTACTGCAGGCGGGCGCGGGGGACCGGCGGGGCGCGCCGGCGGGAGGGGGAGAGGCTAAGCAGCGCCGCACGCAGCGCAAGTGGGCGCACCGCTGCATGTCGCGGCCACGCCACGCGCCAAGTGAAACGCACGGTTCGCCTGCCCTTGCCTGAGACCGTTAGCAGCCACTGCGGTGCAGCGCAGCAGCCGCTGCAGCCTGTGGCTTCTGGCGTGGGCTGCAGCGCAATGGCTGTCTGAAGAGGCCCCACGCCGATGGTGTGCGGCCCTGGCCGCTGGCAAGCCTCCTGAGGTTCTGGCTGGCGGCACGCTTCGTGATGGCGGGGCGACGGCGGCGATGTGCCGCCGTGCGCCAGCGCGGGGCGGCTTGAGTGTGGATGCTCGCACGGCACTGGGGTCCGCATGTGGGGAGGGAGGCTCTGTGGCGGTTGGCTGAGGCGGCGGAGGCGAGCTCTTGTGCGAGGGCAGCGGTTGTCAGGGGGAATGGAGGTAGGGGGGTGGCTTGACGTGGCCGTCCGGCAGGCTGGCGGCTGGGACGTAGCGGTTAACTGACTTGACTTGCGGGTCTGGGGGGAAGCGGGGATGCCTGGGTCACGGACACCCCCGGCTCGCGTGCACGAGTGCGAGCAAGGACGGGTGGATTGCCGAGTGGGTGCTGGCGGTCCCATGGGGACGTCACGCGTGGCTCGTGATGCATGCGATGGCGACTATCGTTAGTGCAAGCGCATGGCATGTCGCGCTCTGTTACGTGTGTGTACCTGTCCATGCCGGTCGTTGGACATGATGGACCTGACGGTGCTGCCAACCGCCGTAACGTTCCACACGGAGCTGTTGTCTTGCGGTGTTGACATGCCGTCACACAGAGCTGTTGTCTTGTGGCGTCCGGCCGCGAGTGCGCTGGCGCCGCCCCCGCGAGGGGTAAGGCAGGCAGGCTTGCTGCGCCTGCGTTGCGGGCGCGGCCTCTGTAGCTGTATGCTGTTACATGCAGCAACAGAATAACGCGAAGGCGCGTGCGCAAGTGGAGCCACGCGTGCCGGCGCGCCCCACCTGGGCACATTGACACCCGAGCTCATCGACCGCGTTCACCCCTATCTTCGCATGCGATTACACCCTTACCATCGCGCCCTCTTGCGAGGGCTTTCTATTTCGAGTGGCCTAGCCCCAGCCGCGCTCAGCGCCGCCTGCCCGCGGCAACAAGCCTGCTCCTGTCCGACGGCCGACGGCACAACGATGCGGCCCCCTGGCCGAGCGCTTCAGTCAGCCAGCCGCCGACCGAACACGCCTCCTTGGGGCCATGATCACGACCCAATGACCCGCGCCACCAAGCTACGAGCAGCAATGCCGCACCCACAGGCCTCCGTGGCACATCGGCAATGGACTAGGTGCAACCCCGCTTTCGAGCCATGAACACGCCATGACACAGGTCCCTCGCCCCCCGAGCATGCGTGCGGCATGAGGGTTTCGGCCAGCGCACGCAGCCGCGCTCGGCAGAAACGTAGTTCTCCGGGTACACTTGACGTCCAGTTGGTTCGTGTTCAGTACGGCAGACACCGCCCGTGCTAGCGGCATTTCCCCCGGGCTGCCGCAGCCGCCAGCCGCAGCGTCAGGGCCAGCACAGCGCGCACGGCCGCCGACAACGCCTGCCGCCGCTAGCCTACCCCCGCCGCTATCCATGAGCGGCAGCATGGGGCCCGCTTCAACATTCATTGACACCAAGCCGGGCCACGGCCACTTTTAACATTGCCTGACGCCAAGCTGGGCCTTATCCCAGAGGCCGCCGAGGCCCTATGCCAGCGTCGCACGTACGTGACAGCAGCAGGCGCCGGCGGCCACGGCTAGGGACAGACCTCGGGCGCCATCGCCTGTGCGCCCGGGGCGCAGCGCGCGCCAGCATATGGACGACTCCGCGCAACACCATTGTTGCGACACCGCGCTCATGGGGTAGGAGCCGGGCCGCAGCGCAGGAGGACTGGGGCGCCGGAGCCGCCACCCGCAGTCCGCGACCCACCCGTCAGCGAGGGCTGCCAGCCAGCTACGCCCGCGCAGCACAGGGCAGCGACTGCCCCGCCCACCGCCGCGGCGAATGGCACAGCGCGGGCGGCAGCGTCCACGCGCCGAAGGCGCAGCGCGCTGCTGCAGGACTCCCCCCAGCACGGCAGGTGGCGGGCCGCTACCGGCCCGACGGTAACAGCAGCTTGCGCGTCTGCAGCAGCGTGCAGCCCACCGGCGCCACCGCCTGGAAGACCTGCGGCGGAGGCATGGTATCAATCATGCAAGTTGCGTCAGTTCCACCGCGTTTAGCCGAAGACGTCAAGAAATGCCAGCGCAAGGGCGGCACATTACGCGAACGAGCATACCGCCCCGCAGCCGTGCACGCATGCCACGGCCGCCCCCGGGTCTCTTCCTCCCATCTGAGCGCTGCTGGGTTCACGCCGCCCCACCTGCGCCGCCGCGTCCGCGTCCGCGTAGGCGGGCCCCTCCTCGGGTGCCCCCTTGGCCCGCAGCTCCGCGAAGGTGCCCTCGCAGTGCTTGACCTCCTGCGACGCCCAACACACGAGATCACTGCCGGGGTTTTGTCCTGTCTATCGCGCCAAATCCACGTGTGTGGGAGTGCTGGCAGCGATAGCTCGCCATACCGGTAGCTGTGGCCCCGGCTGCTGCCGTACGCCCCATGCGGAGCCGTACGCCTGCGCCCTGCTATCCAGCCTGAATGCAATACCGTACAGCCCGTACACGGCCGCACCTGCAGCACCTCGAGCCGCTTGTCGGGCCGGTCGTGTCTGCAGGGTATGCGACACGAAGCGGAGCCGGGGGCTGGCGCGGTCGCATGGCGCAGTGGCGCTAGGGGCCTCAGCGGGCGGGCTGGGTCAGGTCGAGGGTGCAGCCGTACGCTGCCTCATGCTGTGTCGTACGCCGTACCGCCGTGCTGCCCGCACCTGCAGAACAGGCGCGTCTCGCGCAGGCGCGCCATGCTGCCGTCCACGCGCACCCACAGCCGCAGCAGCACCAGCCAGCAGCGCGGCATCACGCGCATCTTGACGGTCACGGCGCATACGCCGTTGTCGTCCAGGTCCGACTCGTACAGCAGCACCTGCAGGGGGTTATGGGTCACACAATGGTGCGCTAGCAGATTTTGAGTACTTGTGATCGACACACATGTGCAGATTGGCGGATGGCTCGGCACACATACGCATGGCTCGGCACGCACGCCCGGTGTGCATGGGAAGACCTGTGCCCCCATTTGCAAGACCAGGCGAGTAAGGCGCGACTCGCCTCGTCGAAAAAGAGGATGGGGTCGCGCTCCATCAGCAACGCCCTGTCGATCTGGTCGGTCGTGGGTTGCCACACGCACGTCTCCGCGCTGGTCCCGGCCTCAGACCCGGGTCCCGACCAGGGCACGGGATGGGACGCAGACGGCCCGTCCGCCGCGACGGCCGCCGGCACGGCGGCAGCTCGTGGCGGCGGCGGCGGCATGAGCGTGGAGCCGCCACTGCTTGATCGAGCCGGCGGCGGCCCGCAGACGAAATCCGGCACGCCGGGGCTGTGTGGGGCCGCCGTTGAGGATGACTCGGCAGCTGGCAGCTCTGGTGCAGCGGCAGACGCGACGCCGTCAGCGGCCGCCGCCACCGGCTTCGGCGGCACAACCGTGCAGGTGTACGGCGTAGTGAAGGTCCAGTCATACGTCAGCTGTACGGCTTTCTGTTGCTGGATCTCGTGTTCACGCGCTCGGCGCCATTCCTGGAGGGGGCCGAAGCACAGGGCCGTGGGACTCAGGCTGGAAGCCTGGAACGTGGGCGGCACGATGGGCGGCAAGCGCGGCGCATGCAAGGTCTGGCGCTGGACCGGCAGGGGTTCCTAAGGACCAAGGCATACCGTGCAACTCCCGCACTGACAGGAAACCCAGCATCGGTGTAGTGTGGCATTGGGGAGGGGCGCGTGTGCGGCTGCGGCCGGGTGCTCACCTCGGCCACGCGGACCTGCAGCGGCGGCAGGTCCTCCTGCCGCCAGCCAGCCAGCGCATCTAGCGCGTTAAAGCATATGACAGTGCCGCTGGCGTCGTGCACGAGCTCCACGCTGTTAAGATGGAAGACCATCTCCGGCAGCACGATAGCAGACAATGCTTGCCTGCAGGGTGTTTCAAGCGCTTACAGAAGCATCGCAGCGGCAATAGTACTTGAGCTGGTCGCCGGCCAAAGTGCGATCGCTGACCTGTACTCTTCAGTCTCCTTGTCGCCCATGATCGGGCCAGTGACAGTCCTTATCGTCCATCCCGCGTTGCGAAAGGTCTTCTTCTCGCCGTGCTTCATTGTTGGACTCGCAGCATGCACAGACGGCGTGCCAAATCCTTGAGGGCCGGGAATGGGCTGTTTGCAAGGCGAACGTCAGGTTGTGTGGCAAGAAAGGATGCTGATGACGGCAGGCGTCACATGCATCACGTACCCGCGGTAACCCTGCGCGTCCCCGGCTCCCCGCGCACTTCCTGCGCAAGTGCAATTCCGCTCGATGACTCCGCCCCTTCAGAATTGCACTGTAATACCAGAGTACTGCTGCTTTAGCAACGGCGTGGCCGCATGTAGTCTACACAACATAACACGCTTCGCGCATGCGACGGTCGATGATAAGCTAGAACGAAGTCAAAGAAGGAATATCTGTAACCTGCGAAAACGTGAATTCGATATCTCCCGCTGACCACCGACCCCAGGACGTGACCACCCGCCGCGGCGTCTGGAGACCTTGGGTCCGCCTCGTGCCAGCGGCTGGCACTCAAGGGTATGCTCAAGGCGAGGCAAATGCGCCACAGTTCAAGTCACCAGGCAGACCCACGCACATGCCTGCCTGCCCATTCCTGCACCTACCCGCCTGCACGCGCACGCCGGCGCCGGCCCCCTTCACTCGCTGCACCGCACCCCTGTGGATGTGCATGCCCCTGCATGGACCTCGTGTGGCCGTACTTGCTTGCCCCTTCCCCCGCCCCGCCCCCTCCACCCACCTCTTCCCCTCCGCAGCCACAGCGCCCGCCGGCCAGCCCCTCTCTTAGCGTGTGCCCTGCGTGCCCCCTGTCCCTGGCGCACCCCTTGGCGGTGCGCCGCCTAACCCAACTGACCGCTGGGGCAACTGGGCCGCCAAGCCGACGCGCTGGCGCCAACTCGTGAACTGCCCGTGTCCGCCTTGCCTTGGCGGCGGCCTGCCGACCCCAAGCCAGCTTGCAACGGCCGTGAGTATCCCAATCACGACGATTGCCCTGGCATCCCCACATCCCCTGCCGCCCCTTGCCGACTGCATGCAGCTGCACGTCCCTCGCATGCCGCAGCCATGCTCCTCTGCGGGATCGTCATGGCTGCGCGGCATGCGGCGAACCGGAAGCCGTCGGCCTTCAGCCGCCGCTCGGCTGCTCCCGCCACTAACAAAGACGGCTAGGCTGTCGGGGGATGCACAGCGCAGCGTGAGGATTAAATTCGACACAACACCTCCCCCTCACTCACATACAAATAGATATGCTCGTATTCCCACTGTGCAGGGTGAGGATAATTCTACCAGACACAACGGCGGCCCCCTCCACACGTATATCTAAGCATGCTTTTATTCCCGCTGCGCAGGGTAATAATCATCAAACACGTTGGGTATTAAAATGGCGACGCAGCCCTACAGCCCTACTCGGTGGCGCTGCCCGGCGACGGCCTGAGCCGCAGCCAGCTGGTCTTGACCCACCTCCGTGCCTGCCGTCGCGGAACCCATGCATCAGCCCACCCCTTTCCGCGCGGGGCCCGTGGCAGCCACCCCTGCCCCAAGGCCCTTCCCCAGGCGCGCCGCCGCCGCCTGGCCCGCAGCACAGCCACCGAATCCCCATGCCCGTTTCCTGTATATATAGAACCAGCGTACCGTCATCAGCACACGTACGCGCACGGCACGCCCCCGCCCCGGGCCCCGCCCACACGCCGCCCCTCAAACGCCACCGAATAGCCCGGCCGCGGTAAACCCACACGAGCAGAAGTCCCCCACGGCATGGGGCGCACACAGCCGACAGTCACCCCGCCGTGGCAAGCGGGGGGCCGGCCCGCTGGACCTGCATATTAACCGCGGCCATCGTGCCGCCAACGGCCTTACTTCGTTCAAGTGCCACCTGCACTAATACTCGAAAGTTCAGCGCGATCAAGGCAACCAGGGCCCGCAGCGCTGCAGTAACACCATACACGCGCCAGCACCAGACCACACGACCTTCTTTGCGTCCCACCAGCTAGCGCTGGAGATCCTGCCATGGGCCACCCGAAGGACACACACCACCGAACTAGCAGATAGACGTGCAGACGACAGCGCTCAGTGCGGTGTATGCCTCAACAAGACCCTGGCCGCCGCCACCCAGCGCGATCAAGGCACCCCAGGCCCGCAGCGCAGCCACCGAAGACACATGCCACCTATCACCACCACACGGCTAATACGGACACCCTGCGTCCCTGCTCGACCGCCTCGCTCCTGGGGTATCCACGCAAGCTGGACTAAGGAGCAGCCGTGTGTACAAGTCGGACCCGCTGACCAGTGTCGCACGGCAACACCCGGCCGACCAGCGTGTCAACGCCCTCCGAAATCCATCGGTCCTTCTCAACCCAAGCGCATTCAAGGTAACCGGGCCCGCAGCGCTAGTAACGCGCGCAAGTTATCATCAGCCCGCACAAGCGGGTCAGCTGCTGAGAGGCTCCCATGAGCATGTCGACACACACACACGTTCTCAAAGTTGGCCCTATAAAGTTGTACACACATAAAAGCTTGGTGAGGACGAGTCACGACGCGGCCGTGCGCCATGGTGTGACCGACACGCTGGTAACCGGGAGCGCCCATCACGACCAGGGGGGATCCCCCCTGATCACGACTGCGCCGAAGGAGGTCCTCAGTCACGCAGCTGACGTTATGTTACTGTCAACACACAAGTGTGCAACGCTACATCCGAAAGGTGGGCCGCAGCGGGCGTGTGCCGGGCGCCTGCCGCACATCGCTGTGTGAGAGCGGCTGTGTGAGGCCGCCGATGTGAGCGCGCCCGTGCGGCAGGCGCCCGCGAGACACGAGCGCCCGGCCCCCCTACCCCCGCCCACCGCCGGCCAGCAGTGCCTTCGTGACAGCCTGAACGCTGCTCCGCTGCCCGGACCCACCGAACCTCGTCGGCGCTCGTTGATGCGAACGTACGTTTCGGGTGATGTGGTGCCCCAGTCTGCGTCAGAGAGCGTGCTCAGTCCCGCGTAGCTGGCAACGAGCAAGTAGACATCTTATGGATACATGTGCGGCCTTGCAGCAGCTTTCCTTGCTGATTTACGTCCTCCCCCAGGCGAGTGTAAAAACGGGTCCCGTGTCGCCCAGACATACGGTAGCTCACGACATCAAGCCCAGCAGATGCCTGCGTGGGCGAGTGAATGAGTCGCAAGCGGTGTTATTGGCGACACACACCAGGCGCAAGAGTCTGGGATAGGCATGACAAAGACTTACTGAAACGACAATCAATCGCCGTCGGGCTGAGTCGGTGCGTTCAAATCTACCACCGCGTATCAACTTGTGCTGGTTGGCCAGACGAAGGAGGTGGCGACAGCAACCCGCCTTGCAACAAGCCCGTTGACGAGCGCGCTCGCGAATTCCGCCATGGACACCGAATCATGCCATGCTGGTTGCGATAGCGCAGCGGGTGGAAGTCGGGCCCAAGGCGGCCGCGCAGGCCGAGCGACTCTGCAGAGCCAGGTTATCGTCACGGTCTCACGTGCCCTCTGCGCCGCGCAAAGCGCGCGGCGCCGTGGAAAGCTTGGGAAGTAGTGCTTGCAACGCGCCAGCGCGGTATTGGAATGGCCGGTCGTGATGCCGTACAGCTGCCGCAACACGTCGCATCCCCCCCTACCGACGAACACAAGCAATACAGAACCCACAGCCCACGCGACAAACGCGCCCACATGCCCGGGCGTTGTTACACAACCCAACGCGCCGCAGCTCGCTTTATGAGGATTAAGAATGAACGGGGTTGGGGCCAGTTGGGGCTGGGACCTGACGCACCGCAGCTTTATGATAAGCTAGAACGAAGTCAAAGACGGAATATCTGTAACCTGCGAAAACGTGAATTGTATCGATATCTCCTAGCTAGCTGGCCGCTCAGGGCCGCTGCGCAGGTTCCCGTTATGTGCCTCAGGGTCCCGGCACTCCTCAACACCTCGGTCGAGGATCCCGTCGGAGTCTACCGTCCAGTATCTGCGTCGCACTACCCAGCGCATGGCATTCTCCAACCTTGGCATAACCAAAAATTCGCCACTGTCTGACCACGCCCACACAACATCCACAGCATATCGACCCACCTTTCCATCACCTATCCTTTCGACCGGTTCCACGCGTGCACGCCCATCCCTTCTGCTCTGCGGCCGGCCCCAACCCACACCACCGTTTCCAGTAACCGCCGACCCATGCACAGTGCGCCCGCCACGCAGCTTTGGTCACTGTGTGCGCTGCCTTGTCCGCATCCATTCCCATACTACCCACAGACACGTCAGCCTCTACACCGCCTCTTGATCGGCCGCTGGCGCGGGATGCCCATTGGGGCTCGTCTGCACCATCCCTGTTGCCGACACGGTTCGCTGACTTCCGGATGCTGACCAAGTTCACCGTTTCCTCACCCCGATTGACAGGTTCGCTGCCGGTTGCGTGCGGGGATGGGCTTGGGCGCCGCGCCAGCGGCCCACAAAGCAGCAATGTAACAGCCGCTTTGTCAACACCACACCAGCACGGACCAGCTATACCATATCTTCCTTTTGGTGAGCGGGGTCCTTCCACCGCTGCTGCTCGCATTGCTGGTTGCCACTACCGATTGCCTTCATCCCTAACGTTCAAGCCGGAGAGTCAGGTGTAATCCTGTTCATTCCAAATCCAACAAAAATCCTTTCGACCTCGTCCCGCGCCCAGCCCACCGTCACCGACACTTCCGCGACCGTGTCCCCGTCCCGTCAGTCCTCTGCCTTACCCGTTGCGGCAACCGCAGCAAGCAACCGCCATAACCGCCCCAGCCGCCCGCCAGCGCCCTCCATACATTGCCTTGCCTTTGTCCCTGTAGCTCGCCCCTCACATGCATTCTACACATTGTTGCTGGCGCGGGCTCACCCTTGGACCACGCCGCCCTGTCGGCAATGACCTTCTTGCAACCAGGGGAGACCTCCCCTGCTTGCAACTTGGCCACCGGCATGATCTACCTACGCTGACCAAGTCACCGCTCGTCTATCTCGTCCCACAGGTCCGGTTCCGGTTGCGTTGCGGGTTGGGCTGGGACACTCGCGCCAGCAGCTGTGCACCAGGAGATGTGCACGGTGGCGTTGATTGCGCGTGTCTTGTCTGGTGAGTGCGCTTGCTGCAGCTGCGGTTCTCCCGCGCTGTTTGCGGCCTGCTTGCCCTCGAGTTTCTCCACTCGGTTACGCAGGCTCCAATTGTAACCCGACCGTCTGGGGGCTCCGCTTCAGTTCGGGCTCCGCTTCAGTTCGGGCTCCGCTTCAGTTCGGTCTCCGCTTCAGTTCGGGCTCCGCTTCAGTTCGGGCTCCGCTTTTGTCAATCAAAATAGGGGAGATTGAAATAAAGCACCATCCAGCCCAGCCAGCCAGCGCCAGGGGGAACCCTTTCCCCTACCCCTATCCAGCCTAAGTATCGCCCTGTGGCCAAATTGGTTTTGCGCTATGCTGTTGTGACACGCGTGGAGATGTTCACGGTCGAGCGCACCCGGATTGATGGGCCCTGCGGTGGTGGATGGACCCGCGGGTCGACGCTAGCCAGCAAGAGCACAGCGGCATCGCTAAGTATAAAGCTCTAATGTTAAGGGCTTGTGAAGTGCGTGTCGTGCCGCACGCGATGAAGGCAAGGCCGTTACGGGGGCGAGTGCAAGAAGACAGGACTTCACGTTTGCAGCGCTTTGTTAGTGCAAAGTAAGGATCCTTGACAATTGACATATACGCAATTGATTGCGCACTTGTTGAGCCAACTCGTTGTGGCGTGCAGCACAGAGCCACGCAACGTGAGTAGGCGTTGCACACCTACCCCGAGAGCAGCCCATGAACATGCAGCTCCAGCAGGGAAGCAAGGCCGCCGCTTGCCGCAGGCAGCGGAATGGCGTCGCTACACGCGTGCAGCGTGGTGCAGCGATTCGGCCTTGCCTGCATCGCCCAGCGGGCGCCAGCCGCTCATCGATGGTGTGCAGTGCCGTGATGACACCGGACGCTCCACCGAAGGGGGTAAGCTTGCTCGGTCGGCGACGTTCCGAGGGCTTCGGCGACCATGGGCAGCAGCAACTGAGATTCTCTGCAGGTTTCGCCCCAGTCTGGCGTGTACTTCAACATGGATGCTAGCACTAAGTCAACACGGCCGCGACTGGTGGTGCTGGGCAGCGGCTGGGGCTCCATGTCCTTTATCAAGAGCCTGCCCGCGAACATCAGGTGATTATTGTCCATGCATTACGTGCCGGCAAACTGGGGGCACGCTGTGTAGGCGGGGTCAGCAGCATCGTGCCAATCCTTGCTGAGCGGCGTCATGCTTTGCGCCCTGGGAAGTGTCCACCTAGCCAGTTCGGAGGCTAAGGTCCCTGGGGCACGCGGGGGCAACCGAGGCAACACGTGTTGACTGAATGCGCCTGGCCCCCATATGCTCGCAGCGAAATGTACGAGCTCATCGTCGTCTCGCCCCGCAACTACTTCCTCTACACGCCATTGCTGCCTGCTGTCGCGACGGGCACTATGGAGGAGCGGTAAGCAAGCGTCGCGAAGCGCGCAGAGCAGTGGCATGAGGGCTGCCGGACGCCCCTACCGGGCACCCGCACGGGTTACAGAACCGCCACGAGGTCCCGAGGGGCATCTGCCCACGGTCCAATATTAGATCCACCGATGCTGCCTTGCGCAGCGCTGCAGCCTCTGCCTGGCAGGGGGCTTGCGGCGGGCGCTATGTTTGTTAGCGGCCCTCCCGTGTCAGCAACGGCTGCGGCCCTTGCGCGCACGGTGCCCTCCCACGGGCGCCGCACCATGTTGAAACCGTCGGCGGGTGGCGGTCCGCCAGCAGGTGGCTGCTGCGCAGCTACGGCACTGAGGGCCACACCGTACGAGCTAACCGTACGACCTGGCCGTTCGAGCACTAGGCTCGGCCATCGCGGCGCTCTTTCGTGGTGCGCACAGGAATGGCCACAAGCAGCCAGCAAGCGGATGCGGCGAAGCTGGATAGCGCCGCGCCCTTCAGCGCAGCTGTGGCGGTCCGTCAGTCCGCGCCAGTGGTATCGGCGCGGGCATGGGGGCCCTGGGGTCCCTGGCTTGGAGGCAAGGCTGGGGTGCACCGGGACGCATGCAGCGGACGAGGGGCCTCACCGCCGGTCAGCCGCTGGCGTGGCCTTGTGCACGGCTGCCGGCGTCACGGCGCACCTGCAGCGCCACCGCACAGCGCTCGCAACGGCTGCTGTGCAGGGGACCCGTACGGGGCGCCGCCGAGAACCGCCATGGGTGCCTGCGCGTTCGTGTGTCCGTGCTGCTGAGTGGCGGGAGGGCTGTGCCCCGGCTCCACAGCCGGAGCGCTCTGCATGACACGGGGTTGGCTTACCTACCGCTGGCTGGGTCAAAGTACGCCGCGCCCATCGCACGGTCGGCCCTGTTATGCGAGGTGCCGCCCCGCTGTCCCTCCGGACTGAACCTCGCACGCCATGCGCTGTCGGCCCTCCGCCGGCGCACCCGCTGCGCAGCGCGATGCACCTGGAGCCAGGAGCCTCGCCGTCCGATTTTCGTCGAGCACGCTGGACCTTCGCACGGCTCGCACGGGACCTGAGATGCGTGCGGAGCGCACAGGCGCTCCCCGCGTAGCGGGGGGCTAGCCGGCTTGGTGGCAGCAGGCCAGCCGGAGCGCACCGTGCGCGGGGCGCTGTTTCGCGAAGGCAGCGGGGCCCGAGCTCCGAGGGCCTGGCTCCGGCCCGTGCGGGGAGTCGTGCTGCGGATGGTTGGGCCCGAGCTGCGGCTGCGTGGCAGCCTCAGGGCTCGCCATGCAATCAGGCTCCGGCTTCACCGTTGGCCGCGGCGCCGCGCCAGCGGGCGACGCGGCTGCACCGCTGCGGGCCGCCATGGCGATCTGCCGTGCGTACGCTGTGGTCCCGGCCGTGGCCCCGGTACCGGCCCGTGCAGGGTCGTAGCGTAGCTGCATTCGCGGAGTGGCGCGGAGGGGCCCTGTCACCGCCATGGTCCATCCCCGAGATACGCCGCTGCGCGCAAGCGCACACCATCCACCCACCATTCACCCCAAGTCCCGGGGCAACTGCCGACCCTGATGGCTCCGGCAGCTGCCCTGAGCCCCGGCCTCGCTAGGGTCCCTGTCTAGGCGACCATTGCGAGCTCGGCGCGGGGAGCAGGGCCGGTCTCTAGCACTCTTACCAACGCTAGGGGCCGGGCTGGCCTCGCCCGGCGGTAGGCGCCCGTCGCCCAGCAGCACGGCTAGGGGCTGGCTGCTGCCAAGGCCTGTGCCGGGGGCCTCGGGCAGCCGGGTGCTGAGTGGGGACCTGAGGCTCGGCGAGTTCGTGGCTTGGGGCATCGCCGGCGCTCGCGTCTAGGCTTAGAAGACCTCAGTTCGGGGTTGTGGTTCGGCGTAAAGCTGCCGAGCCCCGCGGCAAGTTTGTGCCACCGACTGGCGCTTTGCAACGTGCGTGCTGGGCTGCTCAGGGGCTCCTCCCTCCGCCCACGGCGTCGTGCCTACGCACGTGCGTGCGTCAGGGATCGTGGCGCCCGGGCCTCTACTCACGGCCCGTCCAGGAGATTGTTCTAGCAGGCGGCAGCAGCACCGCCCACCCCCTGCTGCTACATGGGCCCGTCCTTCGCTCGCACAAACCTGCCGTGCCCGCGTTGCCGTATGCCCAGGTCCATTGTGGAGCCCGTCCGCAACTTCCTCGTGGGCAAGGTACGGTGGTCGGGCGGTTGGGCTGGTGGTGTGTTGGAAGGGGGGCCGGGGCTGGCGAGCGGCGGCTCGGGGCCGCGACGAGCACGGCCGCGGCGCTATACTCCGGCGACGGGCCGCGGACAGGGGCCCGCGTGGTAATTCAGCAGCCAGGGGCCCGCGGCCCCGGCAGCCGCCGTGCTGAGTGGCCTCACCGGCCCGACTGCCTTTACGAACCGCCCCGAACGACCCTGGCGGCGAGGGGCTGCGTTGGGTGGAAAAGGGGGCGGGGGGCTAGGGAGGCGCCACGCGATACGTGTACACCCTGCACCTCCACTGCCCAGCGCCTCGACGACCGCACACCCCGACCCCACGCCTGCGCAGGGCGAGTTCTACGAGGCGCTGTGCAAGGACATTGACCCCGTGGCTAAGACGCTGGTGTGCTGCTTCCCGGAGGACGCGGGCCTGGACAGCGCCTGCTTCAAGCTTAGCTACGACGTGCTCGTCATGGCGGTGAGCGTCACGTGCCGTACGGCATGCCGTACTTAACAGCATGCGGTGTCATGCAACATTGCAACAGCCCGGCATGCGGCATCGACATGCGGCTGCGCTCCCCGGGCTGGCGATCGCACACGCGCGTTCCGGGGGATCATGACACGCCGGATGCGGCGCGGCGGCCATGGCTACTCGGCGCCCGCCGATGCACGCATGGTCTGCTCGACCACGCCGACTTCGCTCCCAGCAGCAGGCTGCGGCTGACGCGCGGCCCTGCTGTATCCCATCGCTTCCCGCCTCCCTTCCCCCGCCAGGTGGGCTCGGTCAACAACACCTTCGGCATCAAGGGCGTGGACCAGTACTGCACCTACTTCAAGTCCATTGAGGACGCCAACCGGCTGCGTGCGCGCGTCAGCGAGTGCTTCGAGCGCGCCGCGCTGCCTGCCACGCCAGATGAGGTGCGGCGCAGCGTGGGGTGCATGTACAGGTTTTGTGGCGGGGGCTGCGCGTTTTTTGTGTTTCAAGCGCTGTGTTCCGGAAAGCAGTGGGTGCGCGTGGCAGACGGTGGGGCCGGGCGGCGCTGCCCGCTGCCCTCTACGCCGGGGGAGGTGCGGCGGTCGGGCGCGGTGTTGCCAATGTCATGCGTAGCACGGGGACAGTTCTGCATGTTCCCCGCTCGCATGCTGAGCGCGTGCGGTGCAACTGTGCCGCCGCATACCTGTCCGCCTCCCTATCCGCCTACGTGCCCTTCTCTTACCCTGTCCGTCTCGCAGGAGCGCAAGAAGCTGCTCACCTTCGTGGTGGTCGGCGGTGGCCCCACCGGCGTGGAGGTGGCGGCCGAGCTGTACGACATGATCGAGGAGGACCTGGCCAAGCTGTACCCCAACATCGTCAAGGACGTGAGTGCACACCCTCGTTCATACCGACGTAGGGCATGGCGCGCCGTCTCCCCGCGCCCTGGGGGCGTAGCCCTTACACTGGGGTGTTGGGTGGCGCGGCAACACGTTCGCCTGCTGGTCAGCCGGCCAAGAAGGAAAGCCCGCTGCGTGCGCTCGTTAAAGCTCCCTTGTCCCTCCCCGTCTCCCCATCTTGCCACAGGCCTCGATCCAGATCATTGAGCTCATGGACCACGTGCTGTCCACGTACGACCGCGCCATCTCCATCTACACCGCCCAGCAGTTTAACCGCGCAGGTGAGCGCACGGAGGCCGCTGGCTAGCCGTCGGGGCCTAGTGCTTGCGCGCCCGCCCACCCACTCAGCCACCCAACCCCCCTAACCAAGTGCTGCGCGTCCGTCGTGACGCATCAGCCGTTGCCCGCGGAATTGCCCAATCGGCCTGACCGACCTTGCCTCGCCAACCGCCCACCACCAACCACCGCGGCCTCACTAACCGCCCACCACCAACCACCGCGGCCTCACTAACCGCCCACCACCAACCACCGCGGCCTCACTAAACGCCCACCACCAACCACCGCGGCCTCACTAATCGCCCACCACCATCCACCACGGCTGCCTCACTAACCGCCCACCACCATCCACCACCGCGGCCTCACTAACCGCCCACCACCAACCATCGCGGCCTCACTAACCGCCCACCACCATCCACCACCGCGGCCTCACTAACCGCCCACCGCCATCCACCACCGCGGCCTCACTAACCGCCCAC
>BDDC01000387.1:14378-29886 GCA_001662425.1 Chlamydomonas sphaeroides
TAGAGCGAAAGTCCCTGCGAGCTCCAAGGCTCTGGGATCCGTGGGGCGGCATGGGATAAGGAGCTGCGGTGCTAGGCCCGCAGGCGCTAGACGCTAAGGCCGAGAGCCGTGTCTCACATCCACCCCCGCTGCCGCTGCCGCTCGGACCCTGCCCGGAAGAGGCGGCGGCGGCGCTGCAAACGGAGAGCCCGGCCCGGCCCCGCCGTCAAAGCTTGGGCAGGCGCGCTTGCCGCAGCCGCGGCCCCGGCCACTGCCCGGCCCCGGCCTTCGCCGCCATCGCCATCCCGTCGCCGCCCCCGCCGAGCGAGCGACTCGGGGGTCACCTCAGGTCAGGCGGCCTTCCACCGTGCTAGCTCGCCCGTGAGCCGGCTGACGGTCGCATACCAGGGCAGCCCGGGTCGGCTGAGGCGTGGTCATGGCGTCTAGCCAGCAGCATCTTTGAATTCAATCAGACCATTTACCAGCAGGCCGGGGAGCAGGAGTGCTGGGGGCAGCGAGGAGGCCTGGAGGCAGGAGGCCTGGGGGCAGGTGGCCTGGGGCTCGGAGGCCTGGTAGGCCTGGGGGCAGGAGGCCGGGACGCAGGAGTGCTGGGGGCAGCGAGGAAGCCTGGGGGCAGGAGGCCTGGGAGTAGGAGGCCTTGCTGAGGGCAGGAGGCCAGGGGCCAGGAGCCCTGGGGGCAGGAGGCCTGGGGGCAGGAGGCCTTGGAACGGGAGGCCTTGGGGCAGGAGGCCTGGGGGCAGAACCCATGCCTGGGGGCAAGCACCTGGGGACAGAACGCAATACCAGCGGCCACTCCCTGCACGCCAGCGCACAGCCCTGGGTACTCTGGGGTAGGTATGGGAAGGTGAAGGCCGCACACACCGCCCGCAGCTGTGTGCGCACGCACCATGCATGCCCGCACCCCTGCTGTACTGTCGCCCGCTATCACCCATATGCTTACGCTGCTAGTCTCTCATTCACGCATTAAAGCTGATCACTTAGTATGGGCACGTACGAGCACCGTTTTGCGGGATAGGGCGCCGTCAATGCCCTTGCAGGGGCCGCCCGGGCATGGGCGCTACCCTTGAGACCGGGGGGCCGTGGCACCTGAAATCTCTCGGAAATTTCGGATCGCGAAATTGATTTGAGAATGTATGGTATAAGGCGAAGGGTGGAACAGGGAATATGGGTTCCCAGTGGGGCACAAAAGCAAAAGTACGCGAAGGCAGCCGCAGGTGGGAAGGAGACTCTCGGGGCCAGCATGTTGCCGTGGGGCGCTGACGGCCTTGACGCCCGCTGAGAACTAGCACCTGGTGTCGCCCGAGGCGCTGGACTTCATCGACCGCCTGCTGCGCTACGACCACCAGGAGCGCCTCACGTGCGCCGAGGCGGCGGCGCACCCCTACCTGGCGCCCATCCGAGCGCAGGTGGGGATCGCGGGATGGAGCAATGGAAGGGGGGTGGAAGTAAGGGATGGGCAAGCAGCGACAGCAGGGGCCCCGGCTGCCTGGCACCGCAGCAGCGTGGCGGGGACAGAGGGGGGCAACCGGCGCCATCAAACGATGCTGGGCTGGCGGCGGGCGTGGGGGTCTGTTGGAATGGGTCGCGGGGTCTGTTGGAATGGGTCGCGGTGATGCGGCGGTTACAGCCGGCTGGTAGGGCCCAACTCAAGGGACTCTCACCTGGCCCAACTCACCTGGGATGCCCCGCACTGTTTGCTGGACTGCCGTGGGTGGGCCGTGACCGCCTGCTCGGACGTACAGGTTTTTGGGGGCATAAGAAGCAACCGTTGCAGACGGGCAGGCAGGGCGACGAGTCAGGCCGCCCGCCTACCCGGAAGGATCAAGGTCAGGAGGACCGTGATGCGACCAAACCGGGCTGCTTGGTTCTGACCTTTGGCTGCTTCCAAGGTCCCAGACGGTCCCAGTGCTCTGGGCCAGGGCGCTGCAGTCGCCCTCGCCACAGCTTCGGCCGCCCGTCAGGGCCCATTCGACCGAAGGGGGGCGGGGGGAGGGGGGGCACCTTCCGGCGCTTGCGCTTCCGTCAAAATGCGGGCACATGGCGTATGTATGTGGATGTTAGAGGTGCCATTGACCTTGATTGAGGAGGCAGGGCCTGCCAATGGCCGAGCGTTTTTGCCGAAGAAACAGGTCACACATACATGGTCGCGCTTCCTGAATGCATCAGCATTGCACATTGCACTTTGCACAATGTGTCTACTGATTAACGTGCGCAGGGCCATCTTTCCGCAAAAGCGTCTGATTTATACAAAATTACGAATGCGAACTGGCTACTCCTCTAGCATCGGCATGGCTTGAGCTACTGGGTGTCTAGCATGGCTTACGTGGTTGACAGCGCTCTGCCGGGATGCGTGAATATGTATGTATGGCAGTTTCTTGCACTGCCAGGGCTCGCGCTCGCTTACTAGTGCGCGCTACGTTGGCAATCGTGATATTGCTCATCTTCGCCCAGCAGTACACATCAGCTCTGCCAGGTACGCTGGCAACCAAATCGAAACGCAGCGGCGCCGGCGTTTTCCTTCACACGGCGCTAGCTGAAATCATTTGATGAACCATACATGGATGACGCAGACGGGGCTTTGCGTGTGGCCGACGCGGTGGCCGATACGGCGGACACGAACCTGAGGCAGCCGTCCACTGACGGCGGGTTCCACGCATCATGGGCGCTGCCGCAGACGGCCCAAGGTGGCGGCGGAGCCTGATCTGCACTGGGATGCCGACTTGTCGTGTGCCCTGGTCTGGTGCAGCGCCTGCTGGGTCCCCGGGTTGGGATGTTGTAGCCCGGGGCGGCCGCTGCCCCCCGCTTCGCGCCTGGTCTGCCTCGGTGTGCGGGTGCCTGCGGTGCTTGCTGGGGGGTTGGATGTAGGGTGCTGCTTTCGGCCCTCTGGGGTCTAACGTTGAGTACCGAGGTTCAGCTCCCGAGTCCGGCCCGTTTGTGACGGCTTGGACGGAGGTAAGCCTGGGCGCGCTGCGTGGCTGGCCCATGAGTGCGTCGCCTTGCGGGGGCGGCGTGCGTGGGGCTGTGGCTTGTCGCCGCCTGGGGCTTGCCGCTGGTGTTCGTGCGTTACGTTTAGGGGCCAAGGGAGCGCTGCCTCTCGCTGCGGCCCCTTGCTCATCTGCAATATCCCTTTCCCAAGGTGGGCGGGCACCGACGTCGTGGCGGAGGGCGGTCGCCCGCCCACGCCTCCCCCCGAGCTGCCCGTAACCCGCCCCAACCCCTGGCGCGCTGCCTACCAGGCCTCGTTCCTGGAGTTCTACCGCTCGTCGGAGCTGGCAGACCTGCTGGTGCGCCAGGGGGCCCTCTGCTGCCCGCCGTAGTTGCTTCTTGCCCTCGGTACGTTACACTCAAGCTCTGCGCCGCCCCGTTAATTGGCTTGGCGCTGGTCAGCTCAGCCTCGCCCTAGCGGCTCGGCCCTACCCTCTCGGCAACCAACGACAGTAAACTCGCCAAGGGACACCACAACCAGTCAGTGCTTTCTCAATCTGCCTCCGTGGCCGGTAGTAGCGACATCAATCGCCCCGGAACGAGCGACCAAACCTCCACGCTCAAGCCAACAATTGCGACGGCCGCAGCCGAGACCCACAACACGCTGCGCACTGCCGTCAGCCCGACGAGGCCTGCGGACGCTATTGTGCCGCGCCTGCGCCGGGCACTGGGCGGGAGGGCGGGTAGTTAAGGTAGTGGGAAGAGGCAGCGCATGACGGCGCTGCTATTACTGTATATGCTACTACAACGGCGGATAGCTGGCGAAGCGGCTCCGCCGCACTAATATCTAAGTGTCGTACAACGACACTCATGTCTTCCACTACCCTCGTCCAAGAAGCCGCCTTCTCCTGCAGAGAAGTCTAATCCTCCGCCAGCCACCCAGAAACCCACTGCCGTCCCCGGCCCCTGCCTCGGCCCATCCCCCCCCAGGTGGTGGGCCCCGATGGTCGCGAGTACCAGCTGCACGGGCTGCTGCTCGCCTACCACAGTGAGCCGCGGGAGGGCAGCGAGGGGGGGAAGCGGGGCGGAAGCAGGCAGGAAGGGCGAGGGAAGCGGGCGCCACATGGCCGGGGCCGCAGCCCGCTGCGCCCGCACGTAGCCAGGCCCCCGGCCCCGGGCCAGCAGCAGCGCTTCGCAGCTGCGCCTGCTTAAGACCCGGCCACCACCACCGGCCGCGGTCCCCTGCCGCGCGGTCCCCTGCCGCCCTGCCTCCCAAGGGTGCAGGAGCTGGCCCTGACGATGGCCCGGACAGGCCCACGTGGCCTGGACAGGCCCTTGAGGCCGGAGAGCCTCGCTCCCTTCTCTCCCCTCTCCACATTTATCTGACCCCTCTCCCTCCTCCTATCCGCGCAAAGCATGCGTTTCTGTGCGGTTGCACCGCCACATTTGTTTGCAGCCCCCCGGCGCGCCGCCGTTTCCCATGGGCCCCGCGGACCTGGGGGCATCGCCCGCAGCGGCGTTCGTGCAAGTGTACCCTGTTGTTTGTTATTCACAAGGCAATACATCCTCTTGCCATGCTTTCCCGTCACTCTCCTACCCCTCCCCCTCCCCTGCGCCCAGGCAAGTTCTTCCGGCGCGCGCTCACGTGCAGCTTCCGCGAGGGCCAGACGCGGCGCATCGAGCTCAAGTACGAGGACAGCGGCGGCACCTGGCCGCTGCTGGTGTCGTATATACGCGTACTTCTACACCGAGGCATGTCGGGCTAGGGGAGCCCACGCGGGTGCCACTCGGGCGGCGGTGCTGGCGGCGATGCTGGGCGGCGGCGGCGGTGGCGGGCGGGGTGCCTCCGCCGCGGCGCAGCTACTGCTGCAGCGTGGAGTACGGGCTGCCTGGGGACAGCGAGTACGTGAGCGTGCCCATGGAGCTGGTGTGGGACGACCTGGCCACCAGCCTCAGCGTGCGCGTGTCGGGTGCGAGGAGGGGCCGGGGGAGCAGGGATGCAGCTCATGGGACGATATATAGGCGTGGGTGAGGACACGCATCTCAGGCAGCGCGCAAGGCAGCAGGCGCGCGGCGTCCAGGCTGGCTCGCCGCTGGCCGTGCTGCTGACTGTCAACTAGATGACCGCTGATAGACTTTCGGTGCTCTCTGTGGTGCCGGGGAGAGGTTACGCAGGTGGGGCATTTGGTACAGTAGAGCACTCGAGAGCACCTGAGGCCATGGGTTCGGCTAACATGGCTAGCGTGGTAGACAGTACTGGTGCGCGGGCGTGCGGGCGTGCTGATGTCAACGAGTGCAACGACTCCCGACGTGGACGGAATCATTATGGATGTGCACAGGCGTGGACAAGTATGGGGAGATTGGATGGAAGGGCGCACTCGTGTTGGCAAGCCACCCCTGCAGGGGCTGCAGGGCAGGGCAGGAGGGCTGTTGGGGCCCTGAGCTGTCAGCCAAGCACGGCACGAGCTAGCCACGCCGGCTATGGCGTTGAGAGGAGCTTTGTTCTACAGCCGCCTACTAGGGCGCTGGCGGGGAGGGCGTTGGAGGGCGTTGGAGGGAGTAGCCTTGCAGATAGCACAAGGACAGCAGCGCTTGAGCGCAGCGTACCTGCTGTGGGTCTAGGTGCAACCCTACTATGTCTTCTTTTCTATCTGGCCACGTGCGTCTTCAATCAACAAATGAAGCGTACCCGTGCCAGGTTGGCGCCGCACACGGTTGTGCAAGCAAGTCTCTGGTCCTCCCGTGTGGGCACGCGAGCAATCGCGGTGGCAGGCGCCGCGAGTCACACCTTTTTGTGGAATACGAATGAATGGGGACACACCTGACGCGAGTCACACCTTGCGTGCTTCGCGCCGTAGGCTGGGGTACATGTACTGTCACGACTTGAATGCGTGACAGGGGCAGAACGGCGAAGCCGGCCCGTCTGACACGGCTGGGGGCGCGGGGGCGGATAGATTATGCCAAGCTGAACACGCTAGGGGCTTCCGGCGCGCAGCTCCCAGCTGCCGCTCCCTTCCCGGCGTAAGCCGCAAGCAGGTTTACGCCGGGGCTACCGTCAAGTTCCGGGCCCTTGGCCCCACACGAACAACGCGTCATGGCCTTCTTCTGCAGCTAGGACCGGGGTGGGGTGCACCCGGTGGGAAGCCTGCAGGACCATAGTCGAATGCAGACGGGCCGCGGCATTTGGCCTGGCGTTCCCATCTTGGTCTCACAGCTAGACGACACGCAGCACAATCTAACGCATACCGGTTACCAGGGGACTCGCATCTGGCAAAACTGGGTCTACGAATCGTGTGACTGATGCTCCCGCCCGTTAGGGCGACGCTAGATCCGGTTTCCGGCGTGACAGTACGGCGCCAGGCCGACGGGCAACGGCTCCGCCTAGCTAGGGGGGCAAACTCCATGAGGGCACACGCCAAAGGCTAAACGCAACTTCCGCAAGGTCACAGGACTGCAGGTACAGGTTCTTGATTTTGCCTGTTCTTCTGCAGGAGCTCCCAACTCCGCCGCCGCCCTTGTGGGCCGGGCGTAACGCCATTGCAACCCCCCCCGTTGCAAACCCCAGCCGCATGCGCAGCCGCGCCAGCGAGCAGCCTTCCAAGGTCTGCCTCGTGGCTGCTCCCAGCGCAGAGGCCGTCGCAAAGGCGGTCGTAAGGCCGTCGCGTGCGCACCGACACCGCCCACCCCGGATTTGGCGCGCCCGCCGCTGCTGACCGGCCCGCCTACTGTCGCGGTTGGCGCGTTCCGCGCTCGCCTCCCGCATCGTGTAGTCGTTCGCTTGGGAGGAGAAGGCTAATGTTGGATGGTGGGCACTGCCCCAACAGTGGTATCAAAACGGAATATTCTCCCCTATGGGCCAAGCCGAGTCGCTTGTGTTTAGGCCTCAGAGTCAGGAATCGTGCGTTAACAATACCAATCGCTGCAGTCCAATCATTATAGACGGGTTCCAGGGCAAACAACCAGTAACCAGTTTCAGTAACCGGCTAACGGTATCGTGAAGTTTCTGGAGGTCGCGCTAGTACAATGTCCGCCGTCGTCCTGGCATCCGCCTGAACCTTATCTGATGGCTTGAACCACCGTTGCGATGGCCGTCGCTTCAATCCGGCGGTGGGCGTCGGGCACTGGCGGAATGGGGCAGAATGGGGCAGCGCAAGTCTTGGCCGCAACCTACCCACCAACCGGGATTGCGCGCGAGGTCGGCACCGCGCGGTGCTGCAGGCAGGGATAGCGGCAACGGCCGGGCCAAGCGTGACGGCGCCCATCGAGCTAAGCGTACAAGGGGCGCGATGTGGAGCATCCGATGGCGGCCAGGCGAAGGAGACCAGCACACAGCTGCAACCTGGCGCTGGCTCGGAGCTGGCTCGCCTTCTTGATGCCGGGAGCCAGCACGCCGCGTCCGTCCGTGGGTGTCGGTTTTCAGAAGATTACCGGCGTAGGAAGTCGGCCACTGACTGCTGGTGGGGGCTTGTGCGCCGAAGCCCCTCACCGAGGGGGCGGGGCGTCTGTCGCGTACGCCGGCGAACTGTGGCTCTCGAGGTCTGCACGGCGGGCCGCAGGTGGCTGCTTCACAGGTTCACTCCCTGTCGTGTGCGGGGCTGGGATGGGCGGGCCTGCCCCCACGCCCGCGGCCCTGCCCGATTAGCCAGCACAGTAAATGCTGGCTGCTTTGATGAAGCCGCTTAAACCATCCAGCACCACGCGCATCGGACCTAAGGGCAGGAGGCCTTCCGGCCTGCGTGCGCTGGGATGCAGCCGCACCGTGCGGTGCCCGCCAGGAGGCATTCCTACGACAGGCTGCCACAAACTCACCAGCTGGGAGGCAGGCTGTGACGCGAGTAGCTACGGCGCGGGGACTCGAGCTCCAGAGACTTTGACTGGGGTTGCGGTACCCCCTCCCGCGTCGGCCCCAATAACCGCGCAGGACGCCCAGCTGATACTCGACTACCGGTACCCACCTTCGATAACAAGCAGGGGACCCTGATAAGAAGCAACAACACAGCAAGCGGTCTAGTCTTAGACCGGTCTAGTCTGCCAGTCCTCGGGCTGGCAGTAATGGCAATTGTCTTTACTCAATGGACAAGGTGGCCCCATCTGGAACGAGTGTCTTTACTTAATGGACAAGGTGGCCGCATCTGGAGTGGGAAAAGGGCGCCTGCCCCCGCCCCCGCCCGCCCCGCCCCGCCCCTTCATCAGGCCTGCCGGCCGCCCCCACCACTTGGGCCTACTTCATGAACGCGGGCGCCCTACTACCCTTTCAACCAGCGCTCTCCGTGCCAGGAATCGTCTGGGACATGACCCCTGGAGCCCTGGTCCCTTCACCCGGACATGGCCGGGGCACGCTTGTGTGCAAAGCATTGGCAAGCAACCCACCCACCGGCCTCCGTCGCGCTGACACAAGCCTACGGCCGCTATCGCAACAGCCGCGCGCCACCCAGCCAGGCCGCTGCTGCAAAGTCTTGCGGCTGCCTCTACGGATTGCCCCACTACGGATTGCCCCTCTCTAAACCGGAGGGTCAGGTGTTTCCCCATTCAATCTTATCCCACAAAAAGCCAGGCTCGGTAAATCAAGAGGGAGGGCCCGCCCTCGCCGCCTACTCAGCCCCCGATACCGCTGCGCTCGCTGCGCTTCCGCTTGGCACCGCCAGAGGCTAAGCGTGTCGGCCGCTTGCCGCTCGCTGCCGATCAGTAGTGACGCCCCCTGACAGACCCGGGGGTCAGACGTGAGGTCGGATTTTACGGTTAGGCTTTCGAAGTGCGGTAACTATTGTTGCATAAGATGCCATCCTTCTGAACTGATGATCGCGGCCGTTAAGCCCTGTGTTGTGCCTTGCTGGCCGAGCGTTTTCTGCCGCAGAATTCCTGCGTTCACACCATGATCTTGTGTGAAGTCTTTCAGCCGCCTGCATACATACGCGTTGCAGCGTTATTGCATAGCGACGGCGTCGGCTAGTACGCACGCCATAGGCGCCTTGGCGCCGCACACTACATACTGTTGTGACACCGGGTGTACTGGATTTCTAATTTCAGCGCCGAGGCTTGAACATTTGACGCAGACCTGCGCCGCAACATGTCATACGTGCGTGGCAGCACCGCGCCGGGCTGCGGCGTGGCCATGGCAATTCCTGGCGCTGCCCCCCAGTTTCGCGCTCAATGGTGCGCGTTAGCAATCGTGATACTGCTCATCAACGTCCAGTCTTCCGTATCAGAATCGCCAGGTACGCTAATCATTATGCAAATCGCAAAGGACGCGCGCGGCGACGGCTGTGTGCGCGTCTGTATGCGCAACCCTGATGAAAAACATCTTTGTTGCAGACGGCGCATTGCTCATGGCCGACACGGTGGACGGCACGACTGATGCAAACCTCTTGTCCGACGCGGGGGACGGCGGCGCGACTGATTGGAAGCACAGGCGGTCGACTACCGACGGCGGCCTCCGCACATCGCGGGCGTTGCTGCAGACACCCCAAGGTGAGGATCATACGCCCCTCGAATCAGGTCGAGGCTGCGGCTGTGGGACCTCGCTCCGTCGCCCCCTGCATTCCCCCTCCTTCCCCGCCTCCCTTCGCTGCGGCAGAGGGCAGCGTGCGCTTGGTGGGCAGCGGTGCGGGGCCTGGCCGTGGCACCTTGCAGATCTACATACGGAGCCAGTGGGGCTACCTCATACACAACCTGTGGGAGCAGGCAGACGCGCGGGTAGGTCACCTCTAGTGCGATTGTCAGGAGCCTGGGTACAGCTGCCGCTGTGCCTGCCTGCTGGCCCCGCCAGGCTTTGCGATGCCCCAACCCTGGTGGCAGGGCCCAGGGCCCGCGCTAAGCCCAGGGCCCTGGGCCCTGGGCCCAGAGCCCAGGGCCCAGGGCGCAGGCCCAGGGCCCAGGGCGCAGACCCTGGGCCCAGGCCCAAGCAAGGCCCAGGGCCCGGGCTACAGGACGGATGTTTAGGGGGCAAACGTGGCTTTACACAATGACTGCTGCTGACACGTACGACAGCCCCTGCGCATCGATGGTCGTTGATCAGCAGCAGCAGGAGTCGGTACTGTACACGGAATCATGCCGATACTTTGCTGCGTGCTCTCACCCCGCCCCGTGCACTGCGTGCCCGTGTGCCCGGGCCCGTTCACCCCAGGTGGCGTGCCGCCAGCTAGGCTTCACCACCGGGTTCGCCGTGGCCAACTCGGGGGCGGTGTACGGACGGAGCACGGGCCCGCTGTGGGACCACGGGCTGCAGTGCGGCGGCAATGAGCCGCGCCTGCTCAACTGCTCCCGCTACTACGAGTTCCCCGTGAGTAGAGCGAGGCCAGCGAGGTTGAAAGGGGCGCGTGCGTGTGGGTGTGTGTATGCTGCCTACTTATGGCGACCTGCTGCACCTGTTAGCTGCGTTTATTATTTCATTGCAACGGCATGTATTAGTGTGGGTCCAGGCAGCTGCTGATGAGATGGAGGTTGCCAGCGCGACAGACGCCGGCAGCTGGGCCGTGCCGTGCTGCGATGCCGCTGACGGTGCTCACGCCAGCACCGTAGCAGCGGCCCCGCGCCTCAGCAGCCCACACCCATGTGCATGTGCAGTGCGACAAGCAAAGCCCCACACGTGCACGAGGCTGGGTCGCTGCGACGCGCAGCGTGAAGCTCTGCATGTGTGGCCCCAACGTCGTCCCGGGCGTATGTGTTACTTGCGCTCGGCATACGTCCGCTCCGCAGGACTATGCTGCGGCTGAGGGCAACTACAACGCCACAGCCGGCGTGGAGTGCATCAACGGTGCGCTCCACCGGCACCGACGGATGGCCTCGCTAGCTCAGCCCAGCCGCCCAAGCGCTTCCATGAGTGCATTGCGATGAGCGAAGGCCGTGCGGTTGCGGCCATCGAACGCCATCCCGTTCGTCCGTCCGCGCTGGCATGGCGCGCACCCCCCTTCGGCTATAGTAGGCAAACTGCACACAGACAGCGCCCTGCCCTGCCCTGGCCCCCGCCACACGTGCTGCGTCCTGGCATATGCACCCGGCGCCCAGACCCCGACGGCGCCTACGACGGCCAGCTGCGCATTATCCGTGGCCCTGGCCCCAGCAACGGCACACTGCAGGTGAGGTGGACGAGGGGGGTGAGTAGTTAAGCAGCAGGCCGCACGTTGAGCTCCGTGGAGCTCGGCTTCTGCCGCACGTGGGCGTTGCCTGGCATGGTGGCTGCCAGTGAGCGTGCGTGTGTGATGTTTGGTCCCGCGACCTCTTGTGACGGTGGGCGAGGGGCTCCCGCTTTCAAAAGGTCCTCTACGCGGCACCCAGCTAGCACTGCGCGCCCTTGCAAACGAGGCACTGGCGTGGCAGCCCAGGCGGGCGGCGAGCCGTCAGTGGGAAGGGCCCACGACCACGCACCCTGCTGCAGCTGCCCTCACAGCTGCTGTTTCTCTTCGGCGTGCAATGCCGCCCATGACAGATATCCCACTCTCCCGGCTCCTGCCATGTCCGCCGCGCCCTGGCGCGGTCCCAACCCGACTGCCCACCTGCCCCTTCCAGATGTGGTACGGCATCGCTTGGTACCACATCAACTCGTACTATTTTGACTGGAAGGCGGCCGTGGTGGGTTGCCGCGCGCCGGGCGGGGTTGGGTGTGGTGCTTTGTGGGGTTCCGCGCGCGAAAACGGCTGTGGGCCGCCGCCAGGGTCGGTGCGGCCGCGCGTGCGGGACGGGCGGGCAGCAGATAGGGGCTGACGCGCACGCCGCGGCTTGCTGGGGGCAGGTGGTGACCAAGCTGCTTTCGCGCCGCCCTGCCGGCCTGCTCGTGTGCCCGGGGAGCCCGTGTCGTCAGTAGGGCCCCCACGTGCCTGCATGCCCACCTGTTGGCCCACCTCCATCACTGGCGAGGCCCCGCCCATCCCCGCCCCGTCGCGCGCGCCGCTCCGCGGCCATCCGCAGGTCGCGTGCCGGCAGCTGGGGTTCAGCTCTGGTCTCCCAATACGCGACGCCGGCAGCGTGTTGGGGTTCCAGCCCCGGGCCGACACGCTGTACCACGGCATGGCCTGCCTTGGCAGCGAGGCCACCTTCCTGACGTGTCCCCGCCAGTACGCAGCCTTCCAGGTGCGCGCGTGGTGATAGCGATGGATACTGCCGCACCTGCTGGGCCTGGCGGCTCCGGCGCAGCATGCACCCAGAACCCGGCAGAGCCCAGCCCACACCGCAAAAGAGTTGCATGCGCACACCTACCCTGGCTGTGTAACAATACACGGGGCCATGTGTGACCGCGTGTTTTCGTTGGCCGCCGACGGGTGGCTCCAGTCTACCCCCGCCGCATGCCCGAGCTCATCCAATTGCTGCGCCGTACTCTGTCTGCATGTGTGTGCAGATCTATCCAGGATCGAACGACGCGTACGGCTTGCAGGCGGCAGGTGGGAGGCGGTCGGTTGTTGATATCGGTAGGCCCTCCTCGCGCGCCCCCTAGCTGATCCGTCTGGCAATCCACCGCATGCACACAGGCGTCAACTGCTTCAACCGCACAGGTGCGCTGCTGCCGTAGCTGCCGCACGCAGAAAGGGATACCTACCAGCGAGGAGCACACAGCGTTGCATGTCAGGAAACGCATACATCGCTGCTGCTGTGTAAAAGCCGCTAGCTGGCGGCTTCGTCCGGCTTCACCGTTATAGATGAGGCGGCGGCCGATTCCTTGCCACGGGATATGATGTGCGAGCCCCCCCGAGTGCCGACCCCGTACACCTGCCTGCCTTGCATGTCAGGCCCGGCGGGCGCGTTCGAGGGCCAAGTGCGCATCAGCAACGGCACGGCGGGACGCAACGGCACGCTGCAGGTGCGGGTCTGCGCGATGGAGCGCTGTTGGGCGTTGTGTGGGCGGGCTGCTGGGTTGACATGGGGCGGGCGACCGGTGGAGGGCGCGCACAATAAGACACGTCTACTGGGAGCAGCGCCATGCCGGGCGAGCAGCGCCAAAGCAGGAGGCTTCATTCATCAGGCCGATAGCGGCCACGTGCTTTGACGTGCGGCAGTTGGGTCACACTACGAAGCTTGCTAGCAGGCCGGCGCGTGTTTTTGTTCGTATATGGCTGCCGTACGTTGACTCACATTGACGCGTCGCACCCCCGGCCGCAGGTGTGGTACGGCGGCACCTGGGTGCACCTCACCAACAATTACTTTGACTGGCGCGAGGCCAAGGTGCGCCTGCTATGTTAAATATATAGAATTGGCGAGCTTTGCACACAATGGCACGCCTACGTAGGCACGGTTGGCCAAGCGGTATGCGCCACTGCTTTGCCTGCCCTGCGCTAGAGCGATGCGTCGTCAGGCAGAGCGGGCCTGTCGCCCTCGGACGGCGCCTCATCATCACATAGATAAGCCGAGCACGCATGGCATGCGGCATGCCAGCTGTTGCTTGGAGCAAGGCATGCGGAATGCCGTACACGATGCGTACGCGCCCCTGCCTGCCTGCCTGCCTCAGGTCGCGTGTCGGCAGCTCGGCTTCACGAGCGGCGGCGCCGTGCTGAATGCCGGGGCGCTGTACGGGTATAGCAAGCTGGCGCCCGTTATTGAGCACGGCCTGCAATGCTTCTCGGATGAAGCCAACCTCCTCAACTGTACGCGCTGGAGTTCTCCATACGTAGGTCGCGGCGGCGGCTGCACGCAAATGTAGCTCATGCAGTTGTGCTCGCCTACCTTCGAACACATTGCGCCCCGACACGCTGCAACCAACGAACACCCATTGGCTGCATGCCGCCGGCGGCCACGCAGGACTTGAACCAGCCGGACGCGACGGTGTACCGCAGCATAGCCGGCATCGAGTGCTTCAATGGTGGGAGCAGGTTCAGTGACGGCTCATGGGCGAGGAGAGCGCGCGGACTCATGATCTAGGGCTAAGAGCGTGGGCAGTGTGTCCATGCAAGTAGCAGTCGCACCCCATCCCCTTGCGTGGGTGCGGAGAACCTTGCTTGTAGTCCACGCTGTGTGGGGCATACGTGGGCCCCCCCGATCCGCTGCGGGAAGCCCAGCTCTCGGGAGCCGGGCCCGCTTGTGAGACACACTGCTGCTGCTGCTGCTGCTGCTGCGGACGAGGATGTTGCTGCTGCTTCTGCCTCCAACCCGCCCTGCAGACACGGCCGGCACCTACCAGGGCCAGCCGCGCCTCATCCGGGGCCCCACGGCCAGTAACGGAACGCTACAGGTGGCTGGGCAGCTGCATCAGGGCGTGGGCTGCCGTGATCGCAGATCTCTAGAGCTGTGTGCTTATGTTTTAGCCTCCTGTTCCTTAACGAACGCGGCTGCGAGGGGTCGCGGCAGGGCGCCTTCTGCACTCCATTTGGAAGAGCGCCTGCTGTCGACAGGGCAGCATGCATGGCTGTTCGTTGAACCGCTGCGTGCATGTGCCTTGAGCACGACGCTAATGCCTCCCCGCCGTGTTGTGTCCTGTGGCCTGCCAGCTATGGTACAATGGTGCATGGTGGCATCTGAACTCCGACAGCTTCGACTGGCGCGAGACGATCGTAAGACAAGGGGTCACTCAAGTGTGCCCATTGGCGCTCGCTCGCGCGCTTCGCAAGTATAGCGCGAGTGGCTGGGCGGGATCGATTCCTTCGCACGCATACAGGCGACGATCTAGCGGACCGAACTCAGGATCTCGCCCGTGCACCGCCCGCCCGCCCGCCCGCCCGCGCGGGCCCGCGCACCATCTCGACGAGCATCGCTGCACTCCTGTTGCTTGACCGGTTGCCGTCGACCCATGCAGGTTGTGTGCCGCCAGCTGAACTTCACCGCCGGCCTGAGGTGGGTTCCTCTCAGCGGACGGCCCGCCGAGCTATCCCAGCACTGGGGAACAGGGGGAGCCGCAGCGATGGAGACCGGCGGATGGCCTCGCTGAAGTGCGGCTGGGAGCACTGTTTCAAGGAATTGCGACATCAGGTGTACGTGCGGACCCCGTTATTCCGCGGTCGCGCGACGTGCCCCAACCATGATTATCTGTATGGTTACATATGTAACCCGCCGCCTTGCCACTTTTTCTGGCGGCCCCTAGGATCGACGGCGCGGGCTCGAGCTACGGCTACCAGCGGCTCGCGCCAAACGCCTATCACGGACTACAGTGCTTGGGCAACGAGACGAACCTGTTGCAGTGCTACTCACCATACAGCAACACGCTCTACGTGAGACCCGTGCCCTGGCGGCACACGCATGGCAGCCCGCCTCCCGACACTTCGCCTGTATGTGTGCCCCCGGCGCCCCGCCCTGATCAGTCCTCCATCCACTTCACCGCCCCCACTGCAGGAGTACACTCAGGACGAGTACACGTACGGCCGGTCGGTGGGCGTGGCCTGCTTCAACAGGACAGGTGGGCGATATGTTGCTGCCGCGATGACCAGCAGCAGCAGTGTCCCAACAGGCCGCCCTCACAGCCGCTGCCGCCTGCCGCTAACTGGCGGCTGCCTAGAGGCATCGTCGAGCAGCCGCCTCCACGCAGCAGCCAGCCTCGTCACAGTGTGATGAGCGAGCGCGTCACGGCACACCCCCGCTTACCCTACCCCCAAACGTGCCAGGCCCGGCGGGCGCGTTCGAGGGCCAAGTGCGCATCAGCAACGGCACGGCGGGACGCAACGGCACG